>JAODAL010026938.1:0-55837 GCA_025379985.1 Phyllomedusa bahiana
GTGGTAGTCGGGCCCTGGGGAAGGGAGGTTTGCCCGACCCAAAATTTACCCCCTCATATTGGGCCAGCATCCTGTCCCCCCAGCCAATACGAGCAATTTTTGATGAGGGCTGTGTGTGGCGGGCCCGGGAGGACGGATGGGCACACAAAAGTATGAAATTCTGCTTGTGGTCAGCCACCATCCTGACCATGTACTGCCCCCCAAGTCTTCTTCATGTGTAACTGTAGGGGGCCCGGCCATTACTAATATAAGAGAGCTCGGGGGGACGGACATGGCAGGATGGATGGCTGACCACAAGCAGAAGTTACATGATTGTCAAGTCACTGCCCCCCCACCCATTTGGCCATGTCCTGTCCCACCCATTTGGCCATGTCCTGTACAGGGCCAAACGAAGGGGGACGAGACAATACTGGTCTATAGGTGGGGACAGTGACATTAATCATGTCCCCCAAATGGACATCCCTGTGTGGCTGGCCGGTCCCCGTCTGAGTCTGTGTGGTCCCCGTGTTTGAAAAGGGCAGAGGCGGGATTTTTTTTTAAAATTTTTTCCTTAAAGGGGGCCCGGGACATGTGGGCTCGCTGCCGCCCCAAAACTACTTTTCCAGGGCCCGGCGGGGATGGAGGAGACTGCCCGCCGGCCGCCGGGAGTCCCCTGTGGCTGATTGATGCCGCCCTGCCTTTAGATTTCACAAGCGGCCGGGGAGCGCCACCTTCTTCCTACGGGGCCGCCCTGCTGGGCTTGATAGAAAAGGCAGGGCGGCATAGCAACGTGCCGGGGGCCCCCCGGGGGGGCCCCTGCCAATTGCCGGCCTGCCTTTATTTTAAAAAAGAGCGGGAGGGGGGCGCTAGAGAAGATGGGGTGGCGCCCCCCGGCCTGCGTTTGTGAACTCTAAAGCACAGGCGCAGGCAGGCGTAGAAGGGGCCGACCCGACCTGCGGTGAGTGAATCCATTGGGTCGGGAAGGCAGTTCGCCCGGGCTCCCAGGGGCTCCCTGGGCTTGGGGACCCCCGGCAGGGGCCTAACGGGCCAATGGAAGAGACGCCTGGGACAAGGGGAAGAAAAGTCAGCTGTCATGTGTGTGCAGGAAGGAAACTTACACCCAACCGGGCAAGGAGATTGCTGGCCAAGATGCAAGAACAAGCCCCACTGGAAGAAAAGGAAAGCTGGAAAAAAAAAGGGAGCCAAGAAGAATGAAGAAGACGGGTTTATATGGAGTAGGGAGGCGACCCTGCTTCCACGGGTGCTATACCCAGCTGTAGTGCAATGGGCACATGGAACGGACTCTAAAAAGCACAGACGCTTAAGCGGCAAGAAAAACCCGTCATGCCCTGGCCAGACAGCCTGCCCATAGCTTGGTTAGAGTCAGGTACACGCCCCGGGGACAGTTAGCTCTCTCGCCCTATGAGATCCTGTTAGGCAGTGCCCCAAGGCTAGGTGCATATTTCCCTCAGCAGTTGTAGCTACAAAATGATGCAAATGACCTTTATGTGACTGCAGTGGTCCAAGAGGTGTCGTAAGCATTCAAAGAGTTTTCCATTCCAGATCCAGACTCAGATGTTGCTGCCCATAAGCTACAGCCTGGAGACTGGGTCTACGTGGAGAAGTTTGTGTGTAAAACCCTAGAGCCGAGATTTGAGGGGCAGCACCAAGTCCTGCTGACCACGACCACATCTGTCAAGGTGGCAGGAAAAGCCCAACTGGTTCCACGCTTCACACTGCAAGATCGCTCCAGCCCCAGAGATGAGGCAGATGCTGCGTTTATTGATGTTAAGTAGTTATGTTGCTTTAACTCTTGGTCAGAACCCATGCATATACTTGTGTGTGACGGAGGAGTACTGGGGACCCTCTTGCTATTACTGGGGTGCTGTGGGTTGGAACACAGGGAAAGACTATGGGGTATAGACCACAGACTATCTTAAAGAGGAAAGACAAACAGGGGAAACCCCTACTCACTAGGATGAAGTTTACAAAGACTGGAACCTGTCGAGAATAGGGAGTACCAGGAGAAAGCATGTCCCTAACGCTAGCTATTGAAGACCCTCAGGAGACTGATGGAGTTATATATGTCCTGGGAGTCCATATATTGAGTGAGGGGTCAGAAGATATGTGTATATCGATGCTATAGGAGTCTCAAGGGGAGTCCCTGATGAGTCTAAGGCAAGGGACCAAGTGGCCGCTGTGTTTGAATCTCTGCTACCGATAATCACTGTCTACCCAACCAGGCAATTAAACCTGCTGTAATTTTATCCCAGACAATACAGGACCGAATGGGAAGGTCACTGTGGCCATTAGGAAGCTAGATGATCTCTCAGAAGAATTAAAGCATAACTCAGGCATAGATCACCACTGGGAGCAGTGGTTTACTTCATGGTTTAACCCCTTAAGCCGAACGCCTGAAAAGTAGTTAATGACCAGAACAAATTTTTTTTGTTTTTGCCTGCTTGCGTTTCACGTTGTAACTTTTTTATTTTTTCAATGATGCAGTTGGATGAGGGCCTCGTTTTATTCGAAACAAGTTGTACTTTATGGGGGAATTTGTTTTAGTTTTACTTATAAAAAAATTTCAGTATGTTTTTAAAAAAAAAAAAAATTTTTTGTTTTTTTAATTTTTTTTTTTACACCCTTTAAAATTTCACACTTAAAAAAATTTAGATTTAAATTTCAGGTTATTACGGTCGTGGGATACCAAAAATGTGGGAGGTTTTTTTGTGGGGTGTAATTATGCACAATTATTTTTTTTTTAAATATTTAATTTTTTATTTATTTTTTTTTTTTTTATTTTTTTTTTTTTACACTTTTTATGGTTTTTTTTTTTTTTTCTTTTTTTTTTTTTACTCCTGAAGGAGAATGTTTTTCATTTTTTAAAAAAAAAATTTTTTTCAATTTGTAATTATTAGAATTCATATATGCTTAAAACATTCTAATCTGTGTCGTTGACACAGGCAGTGATTAGGACAGCCCCAAAAGTCCTCCTAATCACTGGTTTTATTCAAAAGAAGCTGGGGGCCCCGCTAGGGCCCCCGAGGACCCGGCAGCCCGGGCCCGGCCCCTTTTCGGGGGGACCCGGGTGGGTTCCCATCACCTTTCAGAGCAGGGGAAAACCCCTTTTATTGCGTGCGGTAACCCACCGCCGCAATCAAAGGGGTTTAAAACATCGGGTTTTCGGAGGTTTCCCCGCTCCCCCTGCCTGGGAGGACATGCTCTGGGATCGGGGCTGTTTTAGTAAGCCCCGATCCCCCCGGGGGGCCCAAAAATTTCCCGGGGCCCGGGGGCCCCCAAAACCCCCCATGTTTGAAAACAACGACCCGCACCGGCCGGGCGTCTAAATCGGGGGCGGGTTTATTAACGGTTAAAGGTTGGCGGGAATGCTTGCCCAGTAGGTAATTTCCAAAATGATTGTGTTTCTAATACTTGCTTAATTGTTTGTTGTGTTTTCCCCCTTTTTTGAGGAAACTATTTGGGAAAACTGTGGACCATACTACTCCCATCATGATGAACAGTTGTCCACGGCCTGGCCTCTATGATGACAGCGACACTACCACACGCTTCAGCTGTCCAAAGCCTGACACCTATGATGATGTGGACATTAAGACACTATTCTGTGAGAGACCATTGACGTCAGAAGTGCTCCGGAAAGTCATCTACTCCCCTCTGAAACCGCACATCTCATCAAGGAATTAGACCATAGAAGTGTAGGGTGAGCTAGGGCATACCAGGGACTGCGGGGACGCCCTTGTCGGGGCGAGGTATTTCCGTAAAAAGACAGAATAGGCAAAGAGGAATAGGGAAAGAGATAGGGAAAGATTAAAAAAAATGAGAACAAAGTCTCAAGGGGGGACTGTTGTGGATGGGAACAAAGGTCATATATGTGTGATCCTTTGTGTCTCTATTTTAATGTATTAGTTATTATATACCTCATACATATATATATATATATATATATATATATATTTATATATATAATATAATTATTATATAAATATATATATATATATAATATATAAAATAGGCACATACCTGAATAACATAGCATGTAAAAGCTGTAGGCATATCTTTTGTCATTAATGTGTTAAACAAAATGGGGCCCCCCTGTAGTAGTTTGAAAGATCGCGTGTACAAAATGGCGCCTGCGAAGTTAACCCTGTGTTTAACCTCCTGAAGCGTAAGGGGGGGTTCTAAGTTTAAAACGTCAAAGGACCCTCACACCAGCTAATGTATTCCTTATCACCCCTTTGCAAAAAATGTATAAAAAAACCACCATTTTTGTATAAAATCAAAAAGCACTTTCACAGCAAAAGGGCATGTTGTGATTTGTTTTTCGGGCACCCTTTCTTTTTTTTAAAAATTTGGCCCCCCCAAGGACAAATACCCCCCCTTTGGGCTACTTTCCAATTTCAATCCCTCCCCCCGGGCTCATGTTCCGCCTAAGTTCAGTATCCCTGTCCGCGGCTCAGGGTTCCGCCCAGAGTGTCCGTTTGGCCTAGCCCCGGGTCCCCCCCAGAGCGTCCGTTTGTTGTTTTGGGCCCCCCCCTTGGTCCCCCCCAAGCTCCGTTTTTTTACTCAGGGTCCACCCCAGGCGCCCGCTTTTTGTTTTTCCCCCCGGCCCCTTTTCTAGCCATGGCCCAGCCCAGACTCCGTCTGTTTCTAGCTCGGGGCCCCAGCCCAGAGCGCCCGTCGTTGTCTAGCTCATGGTCCGCCAGCGCCGTTTTTTGCCCCTTTGGGGCCCGGGCCCCCTTGGTCCCAGCCCAAGCCCGTTGTTTCTGCTCATGGTCCAGCCCAAAGCGCCCCTTGTTGTCTAGCTCATGGTTTCCCCGGCCCAAGCGTCCTCTTTGTCTAGCTCTGGTCCAGCCCGGCTCCTCTGTTGCTAGCTATGGTCCAGCCCGGCGTCCGTCTGTTGTCTAGCTCATGGTCCACCCAAGCGTCCGTCTTTTGCCCTCTCATGGTCCAGCCCAGGGGGTCCCCCGGTTTTATTCCCCTGGTCCGCCCAGAGGCGCTGTTGTCTACTCATGGTCCACCCAGAGGTCATCTGTTTTTTTGCTCAGGTCCGCCCAGAGCGTCCGTCTTTGCTAGCTCATGGCCCCAGCCCAAGCTCCGGATTTTAGCCATGGTCCCCCAAGCGTCCGTCTTTCCTAGCTCATGTCCAGCCCAGACGCCGTCTTGCCTAGCTCATGGCCAGCCCGAGGCCGTTTTTGCCTAGCTCAGGTCCGCCAGAGCGGTCGTCCTGGTGCCCAACCCTTTTTTGGCCCCAAAGCCCAAGCGCCGTCTTTTGCCTACTCAGGTCCGCCCGAGCGTCCCTTGCCTAGCTCAGGGGTCCAGCCCAGAGGTCCGTCTTTTGCCTAGCTCATGGTCCAGCCCAGACGCCGTCTGTTGCCTTCCATGGCCACCCCAGAGCCCGTCGTTTAGCTAGGTCCGGGCCCGAGCGCCGTCTTTTCCTACTCATGGTCCCCCCTGAGTTCCTCCCATCACCTCCTTTTCTAGGTTTTCCCTTACGGGCATTAAAACCTGTACTTGGGTTTTTGGGGGGCCCCGTAGAAGTTCGGGGCCCCCGGCCTATGTGGGGAAGCCCTTCGTGATTTGGAGGGGGAGGGGGGGGGTTTGAGGGGGGGGACTGTCACGGTTATGCCGCGGTCCCTGCCTTGGACCGCGGCCTGTCCGTCCCGCCATGTCCGCTGGGGCTCCCGGGCAGGGGTCCCCCAGCCTGTGTTCTGCTATGTTCTTGCCTGTCCCCCCAGTCTTTTGCTTCCTGGGGCCTGTTGTGCACTGTGCCCCTAAAACTTTTCCGCGGCGCTTCCTGCCTATTTATATTTTTTTGTTCTGTGCACCTTCCTCTTTACCCCTTTCCCTGGCATAAGAGGGAAATTCTTGTCTCTACTCTGTGTCAGTTCATTGCAGTCTGTTTCAGTTCCACTTGACTCCCGCCAATCCTGGGCTTAACCCCGGAGATGGGTCAGTTTCTGGCCATTGGCCCCACCTTCGTCTGTCCCTGTTATGCTGATGCTCTGCACCGTCCGTGTCCTGCCTTGGCAAAGTCCCGGTCTGTACCTGCTGTGTTTTCCCCCTCCGTTTCCCCCGTTTCGGGGGTTTGTGTACGTTTTTTCCCTCCTGTATCCTGCTTGTTCCTGAAACGTTTTACCTGCCCTGCTTATGTTCTCCTATTTCCTTGGTTCCTTCCTGCACCTCGGGGGCACCGCAGGGACCCCCGTAGGTTTAGCGACTGGGGGGGTTTCCCCAGCCAAGGGCCAACCCGTTGGGCGGGCCTGGCGAAGACCAGGGGGGCCCGGCGAAGACCGGGGGCCCCTTAGACCCCCCCCTGGCGTGGGCCTCCGCTAAAACCCCCGCCTGCGGGATCAAGAGGATCCACCCCGGTGTCAGGGTCGGCGCTTTGCCATTTGTCTGCAGCGCCGCATCCGTTACAATTTTTAAATATCCACAGCATCACCTTGTTCAAAAACATTTGTAACATAATCCAAAAAGAAAAAAAAAATGGACATGTTCTGCCTTTAGTGAATCCATGCTGTTTTGGGTCCAACAAGCGTTTGTGCTTTATGTGGTCAGTTACACTCCCCTTCAGAAAAAAATGCCATTATTTTTTCTACTGTGGATGTCAAGCTAACTGATCTGTAGTCATCAGCTTCTTCTCTACTAACCTTCTTGAGGATGGAGACAACATTTGTTGCTGTATTCCAATCAACAGGAACAACTTCTATTAGAAGGGACTGGTTAAACAACAGGGTTAGAGAAGTAGCAATCAAAAGTTGGAGTTTTGTTTTCATTTCAATAACTAGGGGCTGGATGCCATTGCCATCATTTTTATAGCTTAAGAAAAAAGATTTTATCCCTTTCTTAAATTTAGGCAATTCTTAGACGTTGGTGCTTTAGCAGCATTAAGCGTTGATTGCTAACAAAAATCTGTTTTCCCTTAGTCCTAACTTCAGCACAACCAACGGGGTATATCTACACCTGCAAACTGGGAGGACAGATAGATCTTTCATCAAGACATTTATGTTCAGTGAGATAGTCCAGGATGGCATCTCTTAGAAAACCTTCAAACATTTTGCCTACAACAGAGGTTAAACTTACCGGCCTATAGTTTCCTGGATCACTTTTTGACCCCTTATTGAATATTGGCACCACATTTGCTATGCGCCAATCCTTTGGGACATAGTCTGTTATTATACAGTCCATAAATATTAAGGGGCCTATTTATGACATTACTTAACTCCCTTAGGACACATGGGTGTATACCATCAGGACCTGGGGATTTGTCTATTTTAAGCTTCCTAAGGCGGAGCAGCACTTCTTCCTGGGTTAGACAAGAAACATTTAAAGCAGAGTTTACCTCATCTCTCTGCTCATAAATAGGAAGGTAATTTTCCTCAGTAAATATAGTGGATAAAAAACTGTTTAATAGGTTTGCTTTCTCCTCATCACCCTCTGCATTACGACTATCACTACTTTTCAAAGGGCCAACATTTTCTGTTTTAATCTTTATACTATTTATATAGTTAAAAAATAGTTTGCGGTTAGCTTTATTCTCTTTTTTATTCGATTCAAAAGCTTTATTAAGAAAATACAGCAGATAAGGTACAAAACATAATATGCAATGAGATGCACATAAGGTTTGTAAAAGACAGAAGGCATAGTCGGGCAAACAAATTGGGCAACAAAGAATAGTACATCATATAAAGATATAATATAACATAGCGAACATGTTAGGATACTGAAATCCTGACGTAATGAACAGTATATACCATGAGAATAAATGAAATAAATGGGGCAACCTGGGAGGGTGGGAAAGACAGGAAAGAGTGGGAGGGGATTACGGACAAGGACAGAACCCGCGTCCATACCCCCAGCAGACGGGGACCCCAGAATGAGATGATGTAGTGCAATTTGCGAGTAGCAATTTGTGATTCGTGATTCAACGTGAAGTGCAACCCTAGTTAGGAGTCTGTGGGCAGAGAAAGATATCGCATCAGGTAGTGAGCGTACGGAAGAGTGGTGAGGATTGGAAAGCGAGACAATGAAACCAGGTTTTGGACACAATGTCAGTTGGGCCGGGGTAAGACCTACTAGCTCCTCCATTCGATTATATGCAAAATCTCCGCAAACCATTCATCAATATTTGGGTGGACTCGTAGATTCCAGTGTCGGGTATCACTTTTTTTGGCCACCTGCAGGAGGTGACGCAACAGAGATTTTTTATGGGCTGGGATCCTAACGTCAAACATGAACGCAAGGAGGCTTCGGGAACAA
Organism: Phyllomedusa bahiana; assembly: GCA_025379985.1. Lineage (NCBI taxonomy): Eukaryota > Metazoa > Chordata > Amphibia > Anura > Hylidae > Phyllomedusa > Phyllomedusa bahiana. The sequence goes on from JAODAL010026938.1 coordinate 8,257, forward strand.
GATAGTCGTACATCTGTGAGTTCCTGAAATACTCTATAAACCCCCTCCCAGAAGCCCCAAAATGAAGGACAATCCCACCATATATGGGACATGGTTCCCACCGCACTCCCACAACGCCAACAAGTATTAGGTACAGATGGGTACCATTTATGTAGTGCGGAAGGGACCCTGTACCATCGGGACAATATCTTGAAAAAAACGTCTCCTGGACTTGGAGGCAATGACAGCTTTATGGGTGAGTCTAAAGTAATTAGTCCACTGGGAGGAAGAGAAACATGTCCCCAGTTCAGATTCCCAGGCTGCACAATATGGTGGCAATGAGGAGTGTTGTAAAGAAGCTAACTCTTTGTATAAGCAAGAGATGGAATGTCTCCGGGGCTTTTCAAGCAGACACAGCTGTTCGAATGGAGATAGGGGCCGGTTAAAATTCACCACTCGCTTAATGGAATCAAAGTAGTGTCAATGTTGAGCGAATTTGAAATGCGCATTAGGAGCGGAGCGTAAATTATCTTGAAGGGAGTTAAAGGACGGAAACCTCGCCTCGTGTAGAATGTTGTAGAACCGCAGGGGTTTTCAGTTTGGAGCTTCCTGCAAAAATTCCGGGGAAACATCCCCGGGAAATGCTGGGTTGTAAGAGATGGGGAGAAGAGGACCCTTCCTATCAATTAAGTTACAGCCGGACCTATAGGAGAGGGTAATGGAAAGGGTATGACGCAAGGAGAATGTAGTTGGGAATTTGTCAGCCAAGGAAGGAGTCCAGATCCAGGGAAGGGAGGCCATGGCCAATGGACAAACGTCCTGGGCCAGCTGAACCCACAGCTTGTCGCTCACGGGACATACCAAATCTAAGACCTGGGAAAAAGTAGCAGCTAGGTAGTATCTTCTGCAGTCAGGAAGACTCAAACCCCCCTGTTTCTTACTTCTGGTGAGTGTAGAGTAGGATAATCTGGGACGCTTGCCGGACCAGACAAAGACCGTAAAAGCTCGTTGCAGACGCTTCCAGAAAGGGGGAGGGATATAAGCAGGGATGGTCTGGATAGGTAGAGAAGGCGGGGTAAGATCGTCATCTTGAGAACATTAACTCTACTAGTTTTACTCTCTTTGACAATATGTCTTTAGCACCTTTTCCTATGACTTCTAAGACTGTTGTCTGTTTTTTGTATCGTTCATGATTAAAAGAGAAAATTTAAGAAAGTTTGGTCAATTTGCTATAAATATGTCTTTCTGTCTCCAGCTTTGATGTAATTTCTTTTGCTTATTTTTTCCTTACAGTTTTTTAATGCCTCCTCTGTTCGACGATCCCGGTCTTTGTGACAGATTGCCCTGTCTGTCTGTTCCCCTAAGCGTGCTTTCGCACAGTGCGTTTTTGATGTGTTTTTTTGTGCAGGAAGGCACAGCAATTAATGCTGTACAATGCTGCACAAAAAACGCGGTAAAATTACGATTTTTTTTTTTACGACGATTTTTGCCTTTTTTTGTGCAGCAAAAAAACGAATTAAAAAACACATCAAAAACGCACCAAAAACACACTGTGTGGAGTCCCCAACTATGAACACTTGTCTACCCTGCCCTGCACTTCTATTCCCCATCTTACTGAAGCAGACAGGGGTAGTGTCTTGCTGCAACAGTGCTACTTCTGAACTACATCTCTGTCATCAGCCAATCTTGCAAATTTGTAAGGGAGTTACAGATCAGGACTAGCCCCCCGAAACTTTTCCCTCTATCCTACTTTCTGACTGTCATTCAGCTCGCAGCCTCATGTCCCTGCACCTCCATGCTGCCCCTCTCCCCTGCTTCTTTCCCAGCAAATGGTTGCTCAGTGAGCAGCAGACTCGTTTCCAATTTGGCAATGGATCCCAGTGTTGTAACTTGGTCATTTAGATCTAGGATGTGGCCTTCTAAATGTGCATTGTGCACACATCTCACACAGCAGTATGCACCCTCCAACGGATGTTCAAGGACTGCATACATTGCACAGGATGTACACTGGACGGCACTGTCAATCATGAAATTCATGGGGATGTTACAAAAGTCAGAGACACAAGATATAAACGGATAATTCAATATAATATTCTCCCACATCTAAAGTCCCTCGATCTTAAGTCCCACACTTAAGACAAAAACACACTTGAGACAATAACCACTCGCAAGTTTTAAGCCTTAGGGCTTTGTAGCCTTGTACACTGCTATTTACAAACCGCCAGCAGTCATGTCACTGTAATAGAATCAGCTAGAAATAGCAGAAATGGCATGTCAATCACTGCTATAGAACCACCCCCAGGCTGAAAAGGATGTGCGAGTCTGAAGCTGCCTGTGTGCTCTGTGAAACAGCATGGTGAGAAAACCCCCTGACAATTCAGTTTTAAGCCTTTTTTTCCTGCTGTTCTGCAGTGCTGCTGCAAACAAATCCTCAGGATACAAGAAGTAAGAAGTAACCTGTTAGGAAGGCTCCTAATGCTATATGGAGTTCAAAACGGACCGTATATGGGCTCCCCTTTCTATATCCAAAGGTTCCATTTAAAATAGTCGACCAGGATCAAGTGTGATCTCCATGAGCCACACTAAAAATTGATTCAAGAATTAAAACTTCTATCAGCCTAGGAAATAGATGCTAAAAAATAGAATTAACTTGACCAAGGATGGAGAATCCCTTTCTTGGAGAATAAAGGCAAGGATAATAGTTTCCCTAATTCCCTACTACTGCCCACTACTGTGGGTTTAAGGCTATGTTCACACGGCTTATTTGCGGGGCGTAATTACGCCCCGCAATTACACCGTGTGGATGGGGGCGGGGCGGGAGCAGGGGAAGGAGCGGGGGGCCGACACCTCGCCGGCCCATAGACACCACTAGAAAATGACATGTCACTTATCTCCCCCCCGCGGCGGGAGAGGAGACGTAATCCATAGTTCTCTATGAGAACTGTGGATTACCGTAATGACTGGGACGTATTCCAGCCGTAATTCGCGCAGTACGGCGGGAATTACGGAATGAAATAGGTCCCATTTTAAGCCATGAGAACATGGCCTAAAGGTCTTCAACCTTCTATTCTTTCCTTCAAATAAGCTGAGGATATGCTTTCTCTTTCTAAACTACCTAGTTCTGAAACATAGAGGCTTAAAGGGGTTTTTCACCATGCTGTTTCACAGAGCCACAGGAAGCTTCAGACTCACACTTCCTTTTCAGGCTGTGGGTGGTTCTATAGAATGGATTGCCATATCAGCTCTGCTATTCCTACCTAAATTTATTACAGTAACATGACTGCTAGAGGTTTGTAAATAGCTACAAAGCTCTAAGACTTAAACCTTGTTATCTTCATTAAACAAACCTTCTGTGTTAGAGATAAGACCCAGCAGGGAGTGACTCAACATGGTAAGACTGACTGTCTGGCAGCTTAGAGCAATAGGAGGTAAGAGACAGCACGGAGAGGTGGGAAAAGGTGGTCAGTAACCAGAGAAACTAATGTATTTTAAATTGAGTTAAAATATTTTTTATCTCCTTGTGAGGAAAATTCACAAATCGTTCACACCCTCCAACTTCATTCAAATGGCCTGCAAGAGGAACAGGTCAATTATACCCATCGTAAATGCCCTTCTATAGGAAGCTAGCACAGCAGGAGAGGTTGACCCATCAAAAGAACCCTCATTTCCATTAATTAGCTCACACCCCCAGCTTCAAAGACTTGAACAAAAGGCTCCTAACCGCAGCGACCTCGATATTTCATAAGGATTTATAGGCGGTCCGCTCATAACTCGTCTATGGCGGTTTCATAACTTAAAATATGGAACTCCCCGTACACATAGGCACCTCTCCCATGTTTGCACGATGCCGGGGGACTGAGTAATCGAGAACTGGACTTAGGGAGCACCTAGGATAGGGGTGTCTGACATCAGGGCGTAGCTTAGGTCCAGCCGGTTTGGATGCTGCCACTGGTTCCGTTCTGTGCCAATGCCCTGCTGAGGTATGGCCCATTTTGGTTTTTCAGTCAGAAATTGCATGGCCAGAGTGGGAGGAGTTCATAGACTGTCCCAGGGGTGTGTCTGGGAGTGTAGTGGGCTGCCACATGGGCTGTCCCATTACAGATATAAGCAGGAGCCCCAGATGGGGCCCAGTTGTTGCATTCAGGAGGGGAGTACCGGACATCATTCCAGAAGCATCCACGCAGTGCTGGGCGACATCTGCCCCCCATGTGAGCCCAGCTCCAAGCCAACCACAGGTAACTGGACACATTTTACTGCCTGTGTCTGTAACCATATTATATTTGCACCTCTGACTCTTATCTGTATATTATTATCATTTTGTATATATTTGTCTAGTGTGCCCTCCAAGGCTAATTAAATCTATAAACTTTAATCTGAGTTAATCTGTCTTGATCCTCGGCCTCACCCGCCTTATACTCCGTCTATAATATATAGCTACCCCAAGGCTGGTTCCTGGCCTTGTTATAAGTCAGTAATGGACCAGTCTTATAACTAAACTAGAAACTGGTGGCAGCCTATTAGACTGGCAGATTTTTGTTTATCCAGTGTAGGTAAACAAATCTCTCTCAGCCGTTCAGGGTTGTTGGCGAGGAGTGTGTTCTCTCACCCTCTTGGAGTCTCCCTGTGCCCGTGTGGACAGGGGTTAACGGTGAAACAGTATCTGGCTGACCTTGTGTACCCCTAGGGGGCAGCGCAATGTCCCGATACACCCCAAGTCAGGCCGTCGACCCTCGAGTGGGCAGGCGGGGCAGGCTTTTTCCTGACAATATCTACCTACTGAGGGGGCCTATTTGCCCAGCTACCTGCCAAGCCAAGCTACCTACTAATGGGACGTATTTACCTACCCACTGGGGGGTGGGCTATACACCTTCCTACCTACTGAGGGTTCCTATATACCTACCTACTCATGGGACCTATATGCCTACCTACTGGGGGGAGGTCTATGTATCTCCCTACCTAATGGGGTCCTATATAGGAACAATGGGTGACACCCCATCGCTTAGGGGGCAGGGCACCCCTTTCCTTTCAGGGGAATGGGGGTTTCTGTGGGGGGGGGGGAGGAAACGATTTTTCCATATGGCCCTATTAGGTAGCGAGGTATATTCACCCCACCACTACCAGTAGGTAGGCAGGTATATAAGTGCTGGAAAAGTAGGGATTCTAAAATTTTTGCGTGGTAAATTCTGCAGGAAAACGGAGAGTCACATGGCGTCGACTGGAGGGAGAAAAAAAGGGAAAAGTGAATGATCATAGAAAGACGCACCTGAATCCCTATATAACTGCAGGTAACACTTGTATTCTGCAGAGAGCCTTTGTACAACAGTAGTCCCCCCTGGGGGGTCGCATTTGGCATGGTCTAGCAGTATTATTTGGTTCTTAAGTAATAATAATATTGGCTCTTAGTACTATGGGATTTTTTTTGTAAGAATAATATGTATGGTATATGTGCTTTATCTATAGGTGTATTTTTGGGAAAAGTAGGGACTGTGAATATAAGCTTATATTTTCATACATAGAGCTGAATGAGGACGTGTTAGGTGGAGTGCACATTAAATTAGTGACGGGAAAATTTTTTTCATTGTAAAAATATATGCCATATTTCACAATGTGGCATGAAAAATACTGTGTGAATCTGGTCTTAACACAAAGGGCCCGTGCCCGGAATTTTTTTGGAATACAAAAGCCCCTGACAGATCCACTTTCGTTTATTTCAGACGTCTTTAAAAATGAAAGTCCTCCACCGTCCCCCTTTTTTCTGCCTGTCTTTTCCAAACCTTTATTTCAGGTAAGTCATCCCAGTCATTACAGTCCTTGAATCCCATCTCCATTATCGCACTTGCATCTAAATCATCTCTAGACCTGATAGTTTACATAGCTTGTTCCCTAAGCTACAAGCAGTACTTTACATTATGTGAAAAATACTACAATTAAATTTTGACTTATATTTAACACCATCATCAACCGTATCTACCATAAAAATAGCCATGTGTACGGAAATACCATTCCATTGAATACTGATTTTGAGTGGACGTTATAAATTACATGTCTGTCCTCTTCAAGTAACTTATTTCTGTGCCTTTATGTGAAGGCTAGAGACCATCCCTCTTGTCCAAAGGGTTGACTTACTAATTCATGCAACTGTGTACTTCATAGTGTGCAGGTAATATTCGGTGACTGAATTCATCTAAGTTATACTATATCATTACAGATATATATATTTTTTTCTTGGTGGGGCTTGTGCTTTTGGATTTGTGCCCCTGGACTTTTAAGACCCAAGCATGCCAAATTCCCTGTGAGGCAGGTATCACCCCAGTAAGGACTTGTCCCCACGGCACAGGTTATTAGTTGGTTTTTCAGACGGTTTGCGGTGATCCCCACAAGCAAGGCTCCCCCATAGACTTCAATAGAAAATTCGTGCAGCAGTCCCCACTGCACGGATTTTCTGCCGGACGGTTTTTTATGCCGCGGGCGGTCAGAAAAACTTAGAACATGTTAATTCTTCCGCCCGGTTTTCAAGCACAACATGTGGGTGCGAAGGGGGACAGTTTGAATCCGCAAACCGCAGACAAAAGCCGTCTCTCTGCGTGACAAAAAAGACTAAATACTGGTCAGGAAATCCGACTGGTATTTGTCATGTAAACGCACCCTATGAGCGCTATGGATTACCGTAATTTCGCCGCATATTTGCACTCTTAATACGGGCGAGATGCGCGCCGAAATTAGCCCATGTGAACATACCCTAACTCTCCGTGGATTGATTACAGATCTATGGATACTTTATCAGACTACTAGCCTCATGCTATGGCTCATGACAGCTGTTTATTTTCGTTTAGCGTAATTGTTCATAGTTAATAATCTAAAAGTAAATCAAACAGAAAATGTCAAAATGTCACCAACACTAAACTCTTTTTCACACATTAACAGAATTAATGAAGTGATAAAGAACTAGCCAGAATGCAAAGGAATGTTATAGCAATAACCTGTAATATATTACATACTGGGACCATGCTAGTTAAAAAGTTCCCCAAGAACACCCTGTACCTTCATAACATTTTTATATCTCACCCACAACAAAGAGACACAAAGGACACATGGACCTAGAATCTGCATGTCGATAGTAATTCATTCTCGGTCAAGTCTTGCAAGTGCAAAAGTGAAAGCATATCAATACATTTCTGCAGTTTGTGTAACTATTTTAATTGTTCTTTTTTTTTTTTCTTCTTTTAATGGAATAAAGATATTTTTAAGGAACCTGCAGTAAACAGCCAAGTACAGGCAGAGGCGTTGCTAGGGTCCTAAAACATCCGGGGCCCGGGCCCCAGGGGCGTTGCCAGGGTCCTAAAACATCCGGGGCTCGGGTCCCCTGTGTTAAGTTTTGCTGTGTAGGGCTGGGTTCACACGGTATTTTTCACGCCACATTGTGAACTGTGGCGTGTATTTTTATAATGAAAAAACTTATGTTCCTGTCACTAATTTTCTGCATATTCCACATAGAACCCGTCCATTACCTCATCAGTCATTGTACAATCAAAGTCAACACTAACAAATTTGCTTTTCAAAATCGCTTGCCTCCGTATGATAGTGTAATACCTTACAAATAAGTCAGCATAATACACCGATGCATGGAGCAAATATACCAGACGAATGATTGTTACAAAGAAAAAAAACTCCTACAGAACCAAGACCCAAAGCTATTACTACTTAAGGATCATGTAATACTGCCAGACCATGGTCAAACATGACCACCATGTGTCGTACACAGGCTCTGAAAACGTATATTACCGCCATACAGTGACTAGATAGTGGTAGATACTAGTTGAATGTAGTCTGTACAGAAATATAATTGATACTCTGAAGTTACAATTAGTGACTTACAGGAGGCGTCTTTTCTGATCGGAGTCGTTCACTTTCCCTTCTATCCTCCATCCGGCCCAGACCACTATGATAAATTGTACAACTTTACTGCACCCCACAAAATAGAATCATCCCGCATATAATAATGCTCCATTTACTAGAGGTTGGGGAGTACCATTGCTCCCTATAATACAGGGATAGAGAAATATGAACATACTCATAAGTGCTTTACATAGATGGATTTATACCCTATGGTGAAATTGATGTCCCCCGGGAAAAGTTCGACGATTAGTAAGGCCGCCATTTATAAAGAGAAACCCCTATAAGAGATATGTAATAGGGGCCAGTATTATAGGAAAATGCCCCCCATATAGAAAGAACAAGGGCTATAATATAAGATGATAAGGTATACATAAGAGATAAGTCCCAGTACAACAAGAAAAGGTCCCCTATAAGTAAACCTCCGGGAATTGGTAGGTAACTGTCCCACTACATGATGGTAGGAACGGGCCACACATATCGTAGTAACAGGGTGCCGGCACTACTTGGTGGACATCCAGATCCACTTTGAGATAACACTACAGCACCTTGTAGTAACAGCATCCCATACAATAGTTCATACATACTATATGTGATGGCTACTTGACAAAAGGCGTACGCCGAAATAGATAGATTACGCTGACATCAAATTAGTCCCCCCAATAGTAGTTAAATTATTATGTCCCAGCACATGTTGGAGTAAAATTGCTTCAAGTATTTATATTCCCAGTAAATAGAGCAGTTTATGCACCTCTTAAGATTACATAAACATTATCTATATTCTATAGGTATCCCCATTGAGTCAGATGCATTTACAATTTTATACAATAGTCTGAGTATGATCTGCCTTTCTCACAGCATCCCACTTTAACCCCTCATTCCGTTGTGGTTGCGTGACCATTTTTTCTATGATTCAGACCATATGATGACTTCTCCCGGCCACGACTCTTTTCTGCAGAATTTTCCACCAAAAATTTTTGATCCTCTTTTTCCAGCACCTATATAAGCCCGGTGTTCTTGGGGTTGGGGAGTCCCCATTGTTTCCTTTATAACCCCCCTTAGGTAGGTTTTTAAAACCCCCCCCCCTGTAGATAGAGATATAGATTCCTCGTAGGTATGTAGGTTATATGACCCCGAAGTGGTATAAAAATTATATGTTCCCCCCAGGAAGAATAGATTATAGGGCCCAGTTTGGGAAAAAGAAATAAGGACAAATATAGATAGGTAAGTGTCCCCCGTATTAGAAAGTAATAGGGGCCCCTAATAATAGATGGTTTAAAAGGGGCCCCCCTATATATAGAAGATAATAGCCCCCCCAGTATAGAAAGGGAACAGGGCCCCATACATATAGAAGATAACAGGGGGTCCATACTATAGGAAAAGGGAACAGGGCTCCCATTACATTAAAGGGAGATAACAGGGCTACCCTACTTAGGTAGATAAAAGGGGACTGGAACATTAGGGTAAAAAACGGGGGTCCCAGTGCATAGGGAAAATAACAGGGGGGGTTTCCCAGTACAAACAGTAGCTTATAGGTTCCCCAACCTAATAGTAGTTCATAGTTGGTTTTTAAAGGTCCCCCAGCACATGTATAGGTAGGTTACAAGTTCCCCAGCACATCAAGAGGTAGTTTATAGGTTCCCCAGCAAATCAAGAGGTAGTTTATAGGTCCCCCAGCACATCTAGAGGTAGTTTACAGGTCCCCCAGCACATCTAGCCATAGTTTATAGGTTCCCCAACTTTTAAGGTATGTTTTTAGGTTTTCCCCCGCATATGTAAATTTTTTAAAAGGGCCACCACACATCTAGACGTAGATTTTTAGGGTCTCCCAGCCCCCTAGCCATAGTTTATTTGGGTCCCCAGCATAACTAGAAAGTAGGGTTTTTTGGGTCCCCAAACACTGAAAAACCCCCAGCACATATAAAAGGTCCCCCCGGGACATAATAGAGGGCCCCCACACGTAAACCCCCCCGCACTTTTTATATCCCCCCCGCACATATATAGAAAGGGCCCACAGCACTGAAAACCCCCCCCACATAAAAAAGAGGTCCCCCAACCCCCTGTAAATCCCCCAGCACATGTATAGAGGTCCCCCCGCACTGTATATCCCCCCCGCACCCAAAAAGATTCCCCCAGCCCTGTATATCCCCCCCGGGACAAAATATTTGAGGGCCTCCCCCCCCTGTATATCCCCCAAACCAACATATATATAAAGGGCCCCCCAGCACTTTTTAAAATCCCCAGCACCTATATAGAAAGGGCCCCCAGCACTGTAAATGCCCCAAAACACATTTAAAGAGGCCCCCAACACATTAAAGAGGTCCCCAGACGTATATCCCCCCGCACATAAAATAGAGGTCCCCCCCCCAGCACTAAGGGAAATACCCCCCCCAAACACATATATAGAGGCCCCCCCCGCACTGTATATCCCCCCCTCACATAAAAAAGGGGCCCCCAGCAAGGGTTTTTAAAAGGGTAAATTTAAAATAAAAAAACTTACAGCCCCTCACCTTAACCTCGCTCCCTGCCGGGGGTCGCTCCTCCCGGGCTTCTTCACAGGGGAGGGGTGGGCTTTATCAGGCGGGGCAGGAGCATGATGACGCTCACGCCAAACTGTGTTGTGTAAATCTGATGACCCCATCCTTCCCGCTTTTTAGTTCAAAACGGTTTTTTAAACAAAAAAGTTTAAGCCCACCCCACCCCTTCAATGGGTTTTCAAAGGCGGGTGGGCCCAAAAAAACTTTACCCCAAAATAAGGGGGAAATTGCCTTTAATGGGCAACCCCGGCCTCCTTTTTTTTTTTTTAAAAAAAAAAAAAAACCAACCTTTTTCCCTGGGGCCCCCAAAAAGCCTGTGGGGGGGGGAGGGGGGCAAAAAACCCCCAAAGGGGAAATTTACTTCCGGGGCCCAAGGGCCCTTAAACCCCCAAAACCTGTTTCAGACAAAAAACATTTCTAAAAACCCTGAAACCAGGGTGGGCCCCCCAAAGGTTCGGCCCCCTTTTATAATTTTAAACCCCAACCCCCGGGGCCCCGGGCCACCTGGGCTCCGGGCCCTTCTAAAAAGGGGATAAAAATAATGGAAAACCCCCGGCATTTTTGGGAAACACCCTCCTTGTAAAAAAATTTGAGATTCTTGTTCCCCACTTTTTGCTCAAACAAAAGGGGTTTTTTAAAACCCCCATTCCCGGGGGCTAAGGCGGGTGGGGGCCCCATGGGGTTTTTTCCCTTTTTTCCTTTTAATTTTAACCCAAAACCGGTCAGGATTCCCTATTAAAATTTAAACCTAAAAAACTGGGGAAAACTTTCCCCCCCTTTTTCTAAAATTTTTTTCCCCCCATTTGGCCCGTGTTTTTGGGAAACCAAAAACTCCAAAGGACATGCCCAAGGGGGTTTTCAGGTCCGATTTGCTTCTAATTTTCCCCAAATTTTCCCCCCCACCTGCAATGCAAATTAAAAATATCTTTCCCCAAATGGGTTTTTCCCCCACCTTTGGGAAAAAGGTCCCAAAAGGGCCTCTTTTTTGGGGTTTTATTCCAAAATTTGTCCCCGACCCTTAATCCCGTTTAAATTTTTCCCTTCTTGGGAAACTCCCCAAACCCCGTCCAATCTTCCCAATGCACAAAACCGTTGGTCCCTTTTTTTCCCAAACCCCTCAATCCTCCCCTGCCGTCCAAGGGGGGGGGTTTCCCTATTCCCGTAATGGAAAATAATTTAAAACAGCCCCCCAAAACCCCAAAGTGGTTCCCTTAACCCAAAATCTTCCCTACCCCTTTTCAAACCCCCCCCCTTTCCGCCCAAAATTTTGGGGGGAACTTAAAATTGGGGTTTTCCCCCGCCCCGTCCCCCAAATTCCCCGGGGGGCCCGGGTTTTTGGCCTCCCGGGGGGTTTTTGGGCCCTTCACAAAACCCCCCCATAGCTTTGGGGCCCTTTTAAACCTTTCCCCCTGGGCCCCCGGCCCCCCAACCCCCTTCCCCCCCCCCCCCCCCCCCCCCTCCATCTTTTTTTTCCCCCCAAGCGACTTATTTATTTTGGACTCCTTAACTGTTTTAGTGTTTTGGTTTGGGGGTTGGGGCCCCCGGGGCCCCTTCCCCCCAAACCAAATATTTTAAAAACCCCCTTTTTAGGTACATGGCTGGCCATTATAAACGGGGAAACCCACCCTTACTTTTTTGGAAAAGCCTAATTTGATTTTAAGGGCCGGTCCCTCACCTAAGAATATCTCCAGAATCCGTCTTTTTCTCACTGTAAAACAGCTCAAAACCCTCATTGTTTGCTCTCATTCATTCTCGTCTTGACTACGGGTAACCCCCCTGCTTATCGGTCTCCCTCTTGCAAACCTCTCCCCTCTCCAATCTGTCCTGAATGCAGCAGCCAGGCTTGTCTTTCTTTCCAGCCGCTACACTGATGCCTCTACCCTGTGTCAGTCACTGCACTGGTTTCCTATCCAGTACAGGATACAGTATAAACTCAGCATTCTCACTCATAAAGCTCTCCACAACGCTGCTCCTCCCTACATCTCCTCCCTCATCTCTGTCTACCACCCTACCCGCTCTCTCCGCTCTGCTGATGATATCAGGTTACACTTACCCAATCCATCCCGAACCTCCCATGCCCGTCTCCAAGATTTCACACGTGCGGCACCATTTCTCGGGAAAACATACTACCGGGGGCAAATTGGGCCCACTTTCACAACCCTCATAGCTTAAAAGGGCCCTGAAAATACATCTTTTCCCCTGGCCTACCAGAATCCCTAATGCTAACCCCCCCCTCCCCCCACCCTACCCCCGCCACTAATCTCATTTTGGGCACTTAACTGATATAAGATGTTTGGGTGGCAGGTTCATCCGAATTCTACGTATAAAAACCCCCCATATTTATGTCACATGGCTGGACCTTTATAAATCTACAACTTCTTACCCATCTCTCTCCCATACACCCTAATAGATTGTAAGCTCTTGCAGCGGGGCCCTCTCACCTTTTTTCTCATCTGTAAGTAGCTTTTTCATTTGCAATGTATTGCTTTTTCTGTACCTACAACCCTCCAAATGAAAAGGTGCAGCGGAATATGTTGGCTCTATAATAAATAAAGATTAATATATATATATAATATATATAAATAATATATATATATATATAGTATATATATATATATATGCCGCAACCCTGCGGGCCCACCCAGGTTCACATTGTGTTTTTCAAAATTTTTTGTGCAAAACCCATACGTTGTATTTGGCATAAAATTGCTTTTAAATCCATAAGGGGGGAAGTGATGCCTCCATTTTTGGTTTCTTGCACCCCCATGCGTTATAAGTCAGGGAGGTTTTCAAGGTTGGTGTCTTTTTTTTTTCTTCTCTGGGTTTAAGGAATCGGTTTGACCCAATGAAGGGCCCGAATTTGCTCTATTGAGAGGTAAAGATAGCGTAGGACCACCCGCCTTGAGATCACTTGTAAGCCCGTGGGTGGCTTAAACCTTTTTTGATCAAAACGTGTGAACTAAGAATCTCAAAGTTTTTTTCATGTATGATAGATAGCATAAATGCTTCTTTGGAGGTTTCCATGTATTGTATGCCCTTTTAGCAGTGGACGCACATACAGTTGAGGTGGTGGTCGGCGCTCCACGCCCACAGCAGCGGCCTGGAGCCCGGCGAGGTTCGGAGCACGGGGAGTTTTATCCGGGGCTTGTGCCCCGGATGAAAAAGCATAGCAACGCCCCTGCCGGGCCCTTTGTGTTACATTTTGCTCAGTAGGGCGGGGTTCACACAGCAAATTTCATGCCACATTGTGGACTGCGACGTGTGTTTTTACAGAGAAAAAACGTATGTTCCTGTCACTAATTTTAAGTGTATTCCGCACAGATACTGTCCATCACCTCAGCAGTCACTGTACAATGAAAATCAGCACTGACAAATTCATTTTCAACAGTGCTCACCTACGTATGACAGTGTAATACCATATAAATGGGTCACCAAATAATACGCCTATACATGGAGCAAATATACCAGATGAATCATTGTTACTCAAAACAAACTCCTACAAAACCAAGACCCAAAACTATTCCTACTTAAGAATCAAATAATTCTGCCAGACCATGGCCAAACGGGACCACCACATGTGACTATCAGTTGTACGCAGGCTCTGAAGATGTATATTAATGCCATACAGGGACCATATAATGGTAAAAACTAGTTGTATGCAGAAATATAAGTGATTACACTGCAGTTATAGGTTTATAGACCCCCTCTCAGTACGTAGGTTTATATGTCTCCTCAGTAGGTAAGTATATAGGTTATATGTCCCCCAGTAGGTAGGTATAAAAAATAAATTTTCCCCAGTAGGTAGGTACATAGTTTATATGTCATTCAGTAGGTAGATATAAAGGTAATAGGGTCCCCCAGTATATACATATATAGGTACTAGGGCCCCTAGTATAGATAGGCAAGTGATAGTGCCCACAGTATAGATAGGCAGGTAATAGAGCCATCAGTATACACAGGCAGGTAATAGGGCCCCCAGTATACATAGGCAGGTAATAGGGCCCCCAGTATACATAGGCAGGTAATACCGCTCCCAGGATAGACAGGTAGGTAATAGGGCCCCAGTATACATAGGCAGGTAATAAGGCCCCCAGTATAGATAGGTTAGTTATAGCGCCCCCTGTATAGATAGGTAGATTATGGGGACCCCAGCAAGGCCAGCTTCAGCACCCGGATTACCCAGGCAAGTGCCAGGGCCCACATCGCTTCAAGGGGCCCATCGGAGGCGGCGCGGCCCCCATAGTGCTGAACTGGGCAGCGGCGCAATGAAGTGACCTCATGTGTTCAAAATGTAATGATTTATATTCAGTAATGGTGTGGCAGTATTATTCAGTCTCTATATAGTGGTGATATGTGGTCATGGTGTAGTGGGCCTGCTGAGGCTCTGTCGTCCAAGGGCCCACAAAAACCTGGAGCCAGCCTTGATAGACATAATACTGCACTGAGTTATGTAAGTAATCAAATTATCACATGTTCAGGTCCTCTTGTAGTGTTACAAAAATATTGGAAAAAAATATAGTATACAATAGGTCAGGTTGTGAAACGATTTAACCCTTTATTGACGCAGTTAGTTTTGACCTCTATAACCCGGCTCCATTTTTTAAATCTGACAGGTCACTTAATGGAGTAATAACTTTTTAATACTTTTACCTATCCATGTATCCATCAGATAATATTTTCTCATGACATATTATGCTTTAAGATAGTAATAATTTTGGTCTATATTATCCTTGTTTTTTTTTTTTTAATATCAAAATGTTGTGAAAATTTTAAAAAATTTGCCATTTTAGAGATATCCCATATGTGGCCCGAGAGCGCTATTCCAGTCAACCACATGCCTCAGAAAAGGAGGATCATTTACTGGATTTTAGGCTCTCATTTATATCAGGAATTTCTTTTGGCAATATTTCATGTTTATAGACACCGTAAGGTGCTAAAACTTAATAAACACCCCTAGAAAAACCTAATTTTGGAAACTACACCTCTTAAGGAATATATTCAGGAGTGTAGTGAGTGATCCCACAGGTGTTTCACAGATTTTTTTAGCGTTAGGCTGTGAATTTTTTTTCTAATAATATGAAGTTTAAGCTGATTATGTTTTATTTTCACAAGGAATTTTGGAAAAAAGAACGCCAAAATGTGTTACAAAATTTCTTTCAAGTTTGGCAATACTCAATAGGTTGGTGTAAACTGCTGTCTGGGTGCATGGCAGGGCATACAAGGAAGGCAGCGTTATTTGGCTTTTGGAACACAGATTTTTTTTGGTGCCATTTGTATTTGCAAAGCCCCCATAGTACCAGAACAGGAGTAACCTACCAGAAGTCACCACATTTTAGATTCAATGCTCCTCAAGAAATTCATTTAGAGGTGAATACTAAACTTTGGTCCCACGAGTGTTTCACAGTCGTTTTAGCATTTGACCATGAAAATGGAAAAAGAAAAAAACAGCAATTCCGCCATTGTTTTTTTACAGAATTTGCTGTGCGGTATAAATGATATGAGAACTTTACTATGCAGTGCGGTATAACTACAGCAATAGAAGTTTTGTATAGTTAACATATATGTTTTACTATTTTAACATAGAAATTCTTTTGTTAAAAATTTTTATTTTTGTTGTCATAGTCTGACAGTTGTAACTTGTTTTTTTATTTTTCTGCATATGGAGCTGATTAAGGGCTTGTTTATTGAGTTGACATTTTCATTGATACTATATGACACTTTGATCACTTTATATCCAGGATTTTGTGAGGCAGAATTAATAAAACACAACAATCCTGGTAGTGTTTTTTTGTTTTGTTTTTTACTTGCAACATTCACCATGCAGTATACATGACGTGTGTGACGGGTTGGTGGATTTTCTGGACCACCGCAAGCGATGATAGTTAAGTCACACCAGGGAGCGGAGTCTAAGTAGCCCCCGGTATTCACCAGAGCCCGCCGCAAAGCGGGATGGACTTGCTGCTGTGTGAGGCTACCAGGTCGCTACCCCTGACGTGACTTGCTTGCGATGGCAGCCGGGGTAATTCGTGGTACAGAGACGTATTCCAGAGTCGTAGTCGGGGACAGGCAGGAGGTCAGGACGGGCGGCAGAGGTTCATGGTCAGAGACGGGCAGACGGTCAGGGCAGGCGGCAAACAGGCAAAGTCAGGAAACGTGCAGAACGGACTGGTACACTTAAAGTGTCAAAAGCTGTGGGCTGAACTCTTATTAGTTTTGGTACATACATGCTAATGAACCTTTAGGGGCCGTTCACACAGCGTTTTTGGATCCAATTTTGGATCTGTGTTGGATCCAAAAATCACATCCAAAAACGCATTGGCGATCGGATCCAAAACGTATCCAACACGCAGCTGCGTGCTTGGCTGTGTGTTGGATGTAGCAGGATCGCACCCTATAGTTTATTATAGGGCTCCTGCTGCGTCTTTCAGACCAACAATTAACATGTCAACTCTTGGAACGAATCCAAAAGACGCAGTGAGACATGCATCGGTGATCACTCGTGTGAACACCACTGCGTGTTTCATATTAAAAGCAATGTAAATCACATTGCTATTTGTTAGATGCGTGTTTGGGGTCCGACAGATGGATCTAAACACGCATCTAAAAGCATATGTTCACACAGACCCAACACGCCGTGTGAGCATACCCTTAGGGCACGTTCTCACGGCACAGGACAAATACCTCCCCCTTCACATTGGCTTGCACAGATTCCGTCCGGAAACCGGACGGAAGATTGTGCTAGCACAATGCTATGCGGCCGGACCGCGGGCGGAATAACCGCCGGACGGAAAACCCGTGCAGTGGGGACTGCTGCACGGGTCTTCCATAGAGCACCATTGTGCTCATTTTTGGCTGGTTTTTCAGGCGGTCTGAAAAACCGCAAACCGGCTGAAAAACCGTCCGAAAACCCGTGAAGTGGGGACATGCCCTTAGACTGTCAAGTGGACGCTCTTTCCTGACCAGATCTGAATGGAGAGGAAACTCAGGATTCATGCCTCTTGAGCAATAGTGAGTAAGTAAGCCCAATAAACCCATTTACTGTTAGGGAATGGTCATCACGACTCAATTGGTATGAATCTGAGCGCTCTCTCTGTTTCAGTTCTAGGAGATTATTAGCATACTGGTCCCGAATGTAGAAGCAATGATACCAATGATCGGGGGGATTACAAGAAAAAAATTAAAAGTTATAAGGTCACTGAAGCAGCAACTATCAATAGATGCTGTTAGTCCCACTTGTTGGAGGATCTCACAGGTCCTATGTAAGAAACACATATGCAATACTCACTCAAATGTTATCAACTCCATATCCATGTGAGACAGAAAGACACCAAACACAAGATTGGCTGAAAGTTGGTGGCATAAGCCACTTTGTTTATTTTGATACACCCATAACTGTACATCTCAGGGGATCCGTGCCTAAATCATGACACCTCAACC
The DNA here is from genome assembly GCA_025379985.1 of Phyllomedusa bahiana. Classification (NCBI taxonomy): domain Eukaryota; kingdom Metazoa; phylum Chordata; class Amphibia; order Anura; family Hylidae; genus Phyllomedusa; species Phyllomedusa bahiana. The sequence goes on from JAODAL010026938.1 coordinate 26,103, forward strand.
ACACCATGATACTGAGAGGACTTCATGTCTGCAGCTGATTCCTTATACCGATACAGTACCAGCCGGACCTTACCTATGAAAGCCAGTCCCCTGCCAAAGTTCCTCATCTCAATCGTGTGGCACATGCCCATGTTGTCTTGTTAGGCACCACTTACCATTGAAGGCCGCTTTGCTGTTTGAAGCTCTATAATTTCTCCAACAAAAGTAGGGTTCCCCCCAACTCTGCCACTATTTTTCTACCACACCCAAACTGATAGCAGACAGGTTTCCCCATCATCTCTGTACAGGCCTCTAGAGGGTTGATCCCTCCATAGCTCATGACTGAGTCTCCATTCTCCATCACAAACTTCCCGATGGCCTTCTTAACCTTTGTTCTAGTCCTTTTAACAGTCCAAATGATATAAGCATTCGAACAATTTTCTGTTGTGCAAAGCAGTACCAGACTACCTTCATAGGTGTAACGGCTGGGTAGTGGATCCGCTGGACCACCGCAAGCGATGGTAGTTAAGCCACGCCAGGGAACGGAATCTAAGTAGCCCCCGGTTTTCACCAGAGCCCGCCGCAAAGCGGGATGGACTTGCTGCGGCGTGAGGCTACCAGGTGCAGCGTGGTACAGAGTCGTAGTCCGAGAATCGTAGTCGTAGGCAGGCAGGAGGTCAGGGCAGACGGCAATGGTTCGTGGTCGTGGACAGGCAGGAAGGTCAGGGCTAGCGGCAGAGGTTCGGAGTCGAGAAACGTAGCAAGAGGTCTGGTACACGGTAAGGCGAGAATATACTTAGGGAACGCTTTAGCTAAGGCACGAGGCAACATAGATCCAGCACAGAGTGACAGTGAGCGTAACCTTAAATAGAGGAGGCGTCTGGCAATTAGCCAATTAACGGGACGCTGGCCCTTTAAATCTTCGAGAACGAGCGCGCGCCTCGGCCGGCAGAGGGCGCGGACGGGACAGGAACGAGGTCAGGTGAGTCCCTGTGCGCTGCGGGACCGCCGCTCGTCCTGCGGACAGCGTCGCGCCCCGGGCCCGGCACGCGCCCCGGGCCCGGCACACACCCGGGAGGGCAGACACGGGTGCGCCCGCGGCCCGAGGAGCGGAGGCATCCGTGACAATAGGATGTTCCCACAAAGACACTTCCTTGTTACAGGTTGGCTCCTAGCGAGCTACAAGCTGACCATGCTACAGGATGAGGAGAGCTGCACTTGCAACAGTGCTACCCATTCATTTTTATGGATGTTCCAAGCACACTTGCCCAGCTATATTAGACACTGCCACAGAAATTAATAGAACGCACGGCCGCAAGCACCGCTTTCCTCATTCTGTAACACGGTCAGCTCATAGCTAGTTAAGAGCCAACCTGTGGGCCCATCCTTTTAAGCCTTAGCCACTCTACGGCCATGTTAACACGGCTTATTTTGGGACGTATTTCAGTCCGTAATTCGCGTTGTGCTGCGCAAATTACGGCTGAAATACGTCCCGGTCACTACAGTAATCCACAGTTCTCACAGAGAACTATGGATTACGGCTCCTCTCCCCGCTCGCACAATACGGCGAGCGGGGAGAGAAGTGACATGCTACTTATTCACGGCGTATACGCGCCGTGAATAATGAATGTCTATGGGGCCAGTGAGTTGCCGCTCCCCCTCCCCCACCCCGCTCACATGGTGTAATTGCGGGGCGAAATACGTCCCACAATTAAGCCGTGTGAACATTACATACTAGTCAGCAGTAAATGACCCTCCTAATTTCATGGATTAATTGTAACAATTGCAAACTGGTTAGATAATTTCCTCCAGGATAAAGGACAAGAATATCTAGTGCCAATGCTTGTTCCCCTGCTTTTGCCCCCAGCTACTAGATTTGGGCCCAACAAAGGCTTTTCCAGCTGAACCAAAATACTCTGCATTCAATGATCAACACACAAAGCAACCAGGAGAGATGTCCAGCATATCAGACTCTAGTCCAATGAATAAATGAGTGTCTCAGGATCATGATAGTCTTCTAGCCTGTGGAAATACAGCAAAACATATCAGTGCAACATAATGAACATGGATACTATTGCAACTGTGGGGAACAGATTAGACACATTAAAACTTTAATTGCCGATCCCTTTTATACACCTCAAAAGTATTGAATCCCCACTGCCCTAGGAATTTTATGTGCTACCTGCCCATACTTATTGCCCGAATGAGTGTCCAGTACTCCCTTAAGGGTCCGTTTACACGGCACAGGACAAATGCAGTGAACACGGCCGCAGGAGGACGGCTTTTCTCCGCGATTAGCGAAAACCGGACAGAAGAATGAACAAGTAAAATGTTGCTGACAGTTTCAAAAACCACCAGACGGAAAACCCGTGCAGTGGGGACTGCTGTACGGGTTTTACATAGCGGCCTGTGTAAAAGTTTGCGGCCGGATTTTCAGACGGTTTGCAAAACCACAAACAATCTGAAAAACCGGCCGCAAACCGGTGCCGTGGGGACATGACTTTACTCAATTAAGATGCTACAGGTGCCTTCTTTATACCACCCTAAATTGAAACTATAATAATAATCTTTATTTATATAGCGCCAACATATTCCGCAGCACTTTACAATTTGGAGGGTGAAGGTACAGACAAAAGACATACATTACACAATGAGAAGCTACTTATAGATAAGACAAAAGGTGTGAGGGCCCTGCTCGCAAGAGCTTACAATCTATTAGGTTGTATGGGTGAGACAAAGGGTAAGAAGTGCTAGATTTACAATGGTCCAGCCATGTGACATAAATATGGGGTTGTTTTATGTAGAATTCGGATGAACCTGCCACCCAAACAGTGCATCTATATACAGTTAAGTGCCGAAAATTAGATGAGTGAGCTAGGGAGTGTGGGGAGGGGGAGGTTAGCCATTAGGGATTCTGGTAGGCCAGAGTGAGAAGATGTATTCTCACGGCCCCATAAAGCTATGAGAGTTCTGAGTGTGCCTGATCGCCCGCAGTAGCATGTTCCAGAGAACTGGTGCAGCACGTGTGAAATCTTGGAGACGGGCATGGGAGGTTCGGATGATTGAGGAATGTAATCTGATATCAGCAGAGCAGAGAGAGTGGGTAGGGCGGTAGACAGAGATGAGGGAGGAGATGTATGGGGGTGCAGCAATGTGGAGAGCTTTGAGTAAGTGTGATTAGTTTATGCTGTATTCTATACTGGATAGGCAACCAGTGCAGTGAATGACACAGGGTGGAGGCATGAGTATAGCTGCTGGAAAGAAAGACAAGCCTGGCTGCTACATTGGACAGATTGGAGAGGGGAGAGTTTGCACAATAGCGTGCTACCATCACTATGTGCTACAAAATGTTCCTGCCTCTAGTTGCTTTTTTCCCCTAGCAGGCATAGTAGGCCTATTCCCTTTAACATGAACCAAGACCCCCCACCCCACCCTCTTTTCCAACCAAGCTATTTTGGAATGTGTTAAAGGGGTTGTCTCGCTACAATGATTGGGTTTTAATTAAAAGATCTTTAAAAAACAAGCAGCTTTGCAATATATGTTCATTACAAATGTCCTACTGATTTTGAGCTAGCCCTGTTAGTATTACTACATCAGCTTCTCAAGTTTCTATAGCAGCAGACCTGTTGATCCTTATCTTACTGGCTGTCAGGTCTGTATGACTCACTACAGGTCAGAGCAGAGAGCCCCTCCAGAACAGAATGCTTCTGTAGTGGAGGGAGGGGGAGGGAGGGCTCTGGCTTCTGTGTCTGTGCTGCCTGGATTAACCCTGTGTGTGCCTGCTTCCTCCTGCTCTCTACACAGATAGATGTGACAGCAGTGACCCTGTCTGTTACTATAATCATGATATGTCTGTGGAGCTGTAACTATAATAGTACTATACAGATCAGGGAGGCTTGTGAACAGTTCATGCTGTGCTGTACTAGGGACACATCCTGAGTAACACTTTGCAGCTTGTCTGTGTTTGTTCTGAGAGGGTTTGTTTGTTGTTGCTGGAGATGTGGAGATATGTAAGCTAAGCAGAGGGTATAGGAACACTTGCATCCCCTCTGTTCTGCTATTAGCAATCATAGACCTCTCTAGGCAGGCACACACAGGGTTAACTCTGGCAGCAATCCCCCTGCTGTATAGAAGTTACTGGTGGATAGCTGCCTGTGTGCTGAGGGGAGGGGGGAAGAGGGAGGAGCAGAGGCAGACAAGCTAGCACGCCCCTCAATTCAACTCCCATTCACAGACAGAGGCTGAAAGCTATTAATGAGACAACTCCTTTAAGAAGCATATTAACCTGTCCTAGACCCTTAGGGTGCTTTCACACGGGGCATTTTTTGTGCAGCAATGTACAGCATTAATTGCTGTGTCTTCCTGCACAAAAAAACGGGTAAAAAAAAAAAACGCACAGTGTGAAAGCACCCTTAGGGGCCGTTCACACGGCTTATTGCAGGGACGGATTTCAGCCGTATTGCACGCCGTATTTGCGCTGCAGTACGGCTGGAATACGTCCCAGGCATTACGGTAATCCACAGTTCTCATAGAGAACTATGGATTCTGTCTCTCCTCCACGCTCGGCGAATGCGCTGGGCGGGGAGAAAGTGACATGTTCATTATCCTGGCGGGATATGCATGTCTATGGGGCCGGGGAGCAGCGCCCCCGCACCGCCCCTTATTCAAGCCGGAATTGCGGGCGGAATCCGTCCCGCAATTACGGCTTCAATAAGTCGTGTGAACCAGCCCTTAGGGTGCTCCAATTAAACTGCCATTATTAACAGCAAGCTTCTGTCAGTTGTCTAAAATGTTCTGAAAGGTGTTTCAAGTAAGTAATCAATTACAGTGTTTGAAGTCTCGTGAATTACAAACACATTAATTGATTCCTCACTTTCCAAACAGTTAAGATAAGTCAAAAAAGCTTGCTGGTAATAAAGGAAGTTCAATTAGAGTGCAGTTAAAACTGCACCAAAACTGCACTGTGTGAGAGCACCCTTAGCCCTGACTCTGCCTTGCTCAATGATGCCACCAGCTCACTAACTCTAAAAGTACCTGAGAAGGGTAATAGGTGTGTAACCGTGAGCAGGCAGGTCTTGTAGCTAACATATGCTTGTTAGTTCCCTATATATCTATGTCAAATAATTACACTCAATGGGTCTACATTTATATCTCTCCCTATATCTTTTTTTGGTCCATCTCTTCATAATTCTCTGCACGCCAAACTCGGTAGCCAGGTTTCCCTTACCCTAAAAAAAAATCCAATTTCATTACCATAATGGTATTATTATCCTTTTCATCTGTCCCACCAGTCTGGTGTCTCTTTTACTGGTGCATCTCTTCTTAGGCTCCAGTAAGGTTGCTATTACATCATGTAGACTGTCCATGTTCTCTTAGCAGGAGAGTTTCTGACCAAGTCATCTAGGATGAGATCACAATTTGTCAAACATTATAAGGGCAAGACTAACTTGAGCTAACCTGAACAACCCCATCCCTCCCACATAGCTCTAGATATTGTGTCCATTATACTGGATTTACTACGTTCATGTTGTTTGACTAAAATTTGATTCCATTTATTGTTAAAGGGGTTTTCTTTCCATGATCCAGAGTCTCAGGCAGCTTCAGACTCACGATTCCTGATTAGGTTGTGGTTGGGTCCATAGCAGTGATTGACATATCTCTAGCTATTCCTGTTACAGTGAGATGACTGCTGGAATTTTGAACACTGTAGTGCTCAAAGCCACAGAACTCCAAGGGTTAAAACTTGTCATTAAGTTAAGTAAACAAAACTGCAGAGCTAGAGATAAGGCTCAGCAGGGAGTGATTCACCATGGTCAAACTGACTGACACAGCTTGGATGGATCAGATAAGTGAAAAAACAGGGAGTGGTGTGTAATCTAGATAAACTTGTGTACTCTAAGAGGAGATAAAATCTTCATCTAAGCAAAGCAAAATTATAACAGCAATGTATTTGGTAATAGTCCTTATTTACCTTTCCCTACATGTTAGATACCTAACAAAGTCATGCTCTCTTCAAACCTTTGGCCACTCTCACACAGTATTGTCCATCCCAATAAGACCCATAGCCTGTGACTCCATCTGCACTCATAAGTAGCTTTGGCTTTTGGCTGAAGGCTGGCTGCTCTAAGGGAACTTCTACTCCACTGAATTTTCCAAGAATCCGATTCATAATCTCAACTCCCTCCTCAAGCTTCTAGCTATCCTGATCTTGTGGTATTCCTTCCTTATACCTACTTTACTTGATTTCAATCTCTTGAAAAAAAAACTTTACCTATGGGAATCACTCGACATATAAAATTTAGCGACCCCAATAGGCACTGCCTCTACTCCAATGACACCTTATCACAACTGAACAACCTCTTTACTAATTACTGCAAAGTTGCTACCTTCTCTGGTGGCATTGTACACATGTCAATTTCTATACCTTAGTTGGATACCCTTTGTATGCCACTGGCACCACCAACTCCAAACAGAACACCAGCGTGATACGACTTTATATAATACAATATCACAAAGGGACAGTAAGATGCCTGTTCAGCTTGATATAGACAGCCAATAATCTCCAGTCACAAGTCAATATTTGTCTGATACAGTGTTGGCTGCACGGGGTGAAGACTCCAAAGTCTGCAAACTAGGAAGTTAAGATATGAAACGGGGCGTGTGTATCCTACAGGATAAAGTCCAGGAATAAACCAGGCTATGTCTACTCACAGCCCTTACCATGGTATAACTCAAACTATTTATAGGAGAACTGGACAACTCACCCAGGCTTTTTGATCCAGCCTAACTGGTGCTCCATTCATTTTACTGCTTACAGTGTTTGGGTCTTGGTGCTATTGTCCTGAATTCCTGCCATCACAAGCACAGGCTGAGGATCTTTTTATTTTCCCTTTACCATTCCAACCCTTGTTTGGGTGCTTTCTTCTGCTTTTCAAACTATAGAAAAGCAGCCTCTGCCTGTGGTTATTGCCCCACACTTTTTGACCTTTTACCAGGCTGTATGCTTGTGCACCATTCTCCTCTATGCCCCCTTGCACTCCTGCCTCACTAACCTGTCCAGTCTCACTTGCCTTTCCCCAAAGCCATTATCAGCCTGAGCCACACAATTGCCTGGTAAGTACATGGGGTGACAAAACTAAAGCCCTCTACCATAATAAACCATTAGGTGCAATCGATAGTTTAGAATAAACTGTGTTACAATAAGTGAAAAAGCAGCCTGATGGCCACAGCAACAATCTGGAATCCAGCTCTCATAATGAAATTTGTAATTATCTTTTTCTATTTCCATATTCATGCTAAAACACATCTACATTACTAATGAGTTAATGGCCAACGTGTGATGTGCTAGCCAGTTGATGACCTCCTGTTGGTTTACGGCATGGGCAAAGACAGTACAGGATAATAGGATTAGTATAGTCTTTGTTGCCTTTGTTACCTATGTTATCTATCTATTAGAAATACACAACATGTATAATATACACACAAAACACTCCATTTAATACATACTTTGTTGCTCTAGAAGATTCCATCTGCCCCAGGGAAGATAATCGGCATGTATGGATCTATGTGATGTGCAAAGCTGTATTCCCCAGACCATAACGTTGCCATCACCATCTTCCAGCAATGGTTGCAGAGTGTTTGTTCTCTAATGTTTCTTGCCTGACACACCAACGTCCATCCATTTAATAAAGCAGAAAATGTGACTTATGAAAAAGGCAACCTACTACCAATCAATGGAGGTCCAAGTTTGACACTGCCGTGCAAACTGAAGCTTTTTTTCTTATTGCAGGTTTGTTTTAGACACGTCTGGTAGTCCCATGGTCAATTTTGGCATTGAGCCACTCCACTGTAGCGTGCCATTCCACCCTTGCGCACCTTCATAGCCAATGTTTACTGCTCACATCAATGGCATGTGGTGCTCTACTGTTTCCGCGTCACTTATCCGCAATGGTGCCATTTATCAACTCGCAAACTTTCACCACAGCAGCATGGGAACAGTTAACAACCTGCACAGTTTCAGAAATACTGCCATTTTTTGCCTGAATGCCAAGAATTATCCCTTTTTGCAACTCTAATAAATCGCCCCATTTACCTATGAAAGCAACGAGCGTTATATGTGTGCAGACAGCCTATCACACACCTTATATACCAACCAAGCCAGCTCACAACACGTGACTTGGTTCATGAGCTAGGCACTGCTGACATTCACCCTATGTATATTCTTTTTTTTTGTAACTGTATTTTTATTCAGAAATTTTTGTTTTTCATCAATAAACAAGTAAACAAGTATACAGTAGTGACATGTATCGCATCAAAAGGGCATACAAAATTATCGTGTGCAACTCCATTCAGCATACCCACCATGTCCTACATTGCATGTGGCAAATAGCAGGGTATTATAGTGCACAGTGTCAAATAGTCAGATACCACAGGAGAGGGCGCCAACGAGTCTAGTGAAACCCAGTAGAGATGCATATTTGCTTAAGCCTACTACGTGGAAACACATGCCCAATCCATGTCATCTGGCACGACAAGGAGACGTGCACTCCAGTGTAGGTTAGCATAAATGTGAGCAGAGACATGCTCCCACCATACCTCTTCAAAGGGTAGACAACGAGCAAGAGGCCCACTAGTCTGTACGCCTGGGCGAAACCCCTGGCGTCCAAACGCACACCTTAACGAGGATGAACAAAGATTATTTAAGGTATTCTCTTAGGATCTTGAAAGATCAAAACATAGGACAAAGGACAGACAAGAAGGGGGAGGGAAGGAGGGAAGGGAGGGAAAAGGCAGCCCACTCGCTCAAATATGTAAACGCAAATCCCAAATGGCCCATACTTTCTCAAACTGGTCTACCTGATTATGTAAAACAGCCGTCAGGTACTCCATACGACGAATCTCTCCTATTCTCTGGACAAGATCAAAGCCGCTGGGGGGGCTGGTTTGTTTCCATCTCCCCGATATCAAGCACCTAGCCGCTGTGAGGACATGCAGCATCAGTCTGGATTTGACCCTTGGAAGGCCATCAACCGGGCCACTCAATAGGTACGTCAAGGGGTCAAGAGGAATCTCCACATCTAAGACCCTACCCAAAAGGTCCCTCACTTCCCCCCAGAATGGCCCCAGGGCTGAGCACTCCCAGAATATGTGGGGGAGGGTTCCAGTGGCATTGCCACATCTCCAGCAGACCGACGGGGTTTGGGGGAACCACCTGTGGAGAAGATCGGGTGTATGGTACCAATGAAGAAGGATCTTGTATAAGTTCTTCTTCTGGGCCACGCAGATCGAAGACTTGGCCGCTGCCCTCCATATAACCTGCCAAGTAGTGTAGGGAACCGGTTTGCCTAGGTAGGCTTCCCATTTTGTCATATATTTATGGATTCTAGGCTCCCCCTCCGGGGCTTCATTCAACAGCGTGTATAAAGAGGAGATCAAGCCCCTGGTAGAGGTCCCACTTTTGCACAAGCGCTCAAAAGTAGTAGGGGGGGAGAGAACTGAAGTACCATAAAGTGAGGAAAGGAGGTGATTAATCTGGAGATAATGGAATCTAGTGGTAGCTGGGAGGTCATGCTGCTCTTGGAGTATCTCAAAGGGAAGAAGCCTCCTGTCACGGAACCCCGCAATGTCTGCAAAGCGAAACAGATCTCGCCCAAGCCATGGTCGGGCGAAGAACCCCGAAGAACTAGGGGGTAGGAGAGGTGTGCACAAGAACGATGTCATAGGAGAAGCTGGGGAAGCCAAATGGACACCCTATGTATATTCTAATAAAGTATATATGTGGATACACAGCTTTATATACTACCATTATATACAGCGCTGTACTATGGATAAACACTGTATATAATACATAGCTTATATACACTAATAGAGTATCTATGTGGATACACAGCTGTAATATACAATACTACCATTATATACCACACTGTTCTATGGATGAACATTGTATATAATGCACACCCTATAGATACACTAATAGAGTATATATGTGGACACAAAGCTGTAATATCATGCACTATCATTGTATGTATACCGCGCTGTACTATGGATGAACACTGTATATAATGCACACCCTATAGATACACTAATAGAGTATATATGTGGATACACAGCTGTAATGAACAGTGCAACCATTATATACAGCACTTTACTATAGATAAATACTGTATATAATGCACCCCCTATATATTATCTAATAGAGTCTAGAGTTGGATACACATCTGTAATATACAGTACTACCATTATATACCGCAGTGTACTATGGGTGAACAGTTTATATAATGCACACCCTATAGATACAATAATAGAGTATATATGTGGATATACAGCTGTAATATCCAGTAATACCATTGTACGTATACCGCGCTGTACTATGGATGAACACTGTATATAATGCACACCCTATAGATACACTAATAGATTGTATATGCGGATACACAGCTGTAACATACAGCACAACCATTATATACAGCACTTTACTATAGATACATACTGTATATAATGCACCCCCTATATATTCACTAATAGAGTATAGATGTTGATACACAGCCGTAACATACAGTACTACCATTATATACAGCTGTATATAATGCACACCCTATATATATATATATATATATATATATAGAATACTACATAGATATATATGTGGATACGCAGCTGTAATATACAGTACAACCATTATATACAGCACTTTACTATAGATACTGTATATAATGCACACCCTATATATTCACTAATAGAGTATCTATGTGGATACATACAGTATACATACACTATATAAAGTACACATATGTCAGGCACAACATTCCCAGGGCACAATAGTAATAATGAACCAGAGTCACACTTACCCTGACAAACTTCAGATACTGTAGGAGCTGCACCCTTGCCCTGGCCTCCTGTCTTATCTCCCTAGGCCCTGCCTATTAGAGAGCAGCCAGTGAGCTCCCTCAGACTTCCCCCTCACAATTACTTATTGTTCCCAGCACCATCCATCCCCCCTGCAGTGATCTACGCCCACAACCACTCACTCCAGCTCCATCTTTGCTCAGGCACCTTCCTAACCAGAAGCTCCATAGACCTCATTGTCACCCAGCAGCAGCAGCATTTTCATTGCAATGGATTGTGTCCTCCAGTGCCAAGGAGCTGTCCCTCTTTCTCTCCAGCGCCTTTAGGGCTTTAGTCATCTCCTCGTCTCCCTACCCCTTTAGCTGATTTTTTTTTAGGGGTGGGTCTGTGGGTGTTTTCTAATTTTTTTAAACCTTGAAGCCATATTACATCAAGGCACGTTACCTTTTATGTCGCCTTCTGTATAGTGTGACCCCCAGAAGAGAAAAATGCCCAAAAAATATGACAAAGATTTGACCGACAAGATCTCGGATATGGCCAAAGAGGGCCATACTGTGCGATTTATTCAGAAATGGCTACAGAGCTACGGCGTTCACATGAGCAGACAGAGTGTGTGGTACTATGCAAAGGGACTACAAAGAACCCGGAGTGCCATTCCCACGAAAACAACACCGTAAGTAACGAGTCTACAACCTTTACCCCTGTCCTTCAGTATAGATCTCCTCAATGTGGATCGCCTGCAATAGTATCTTGCGGTAATTTCTCTTTCCTCCATTTGCAGAGAAGTAAGGAACCTGGTGGACACATTAACTCGTGAAAATGATGAGCTTTGTGCAGCACAGATACGGAAAATACTGAAGAGTCAGCACAGCATAGAAATCTCAGATAGCAGCATACGAAGTATAAGACGCCAGCTAGGCTGGTCCTTTGGACCCAGCAGGTACTGTCTACAGCAGTGCAATGGTAATGGCCGTACTAACCAGTATGAGCACCATGTATAGAACATGTGTTATATAGTGAAGTTCTTACAATTCCATTGAAAATTGAGAATAATGTGCACAGTATATTGTTGTGTTTTGTACACAGAATTCACCCTATGATAAGGGATGCCAACAAGGAGAAACGGGTAGCCCAGGCCAAAGCTTGGCTAGAAAGTAAGGAGCAATTTGATGATGTCATATTCACCGATGAAACATCAGTGGCTTTGGAGCGGTTTTCACGACTATCATTTAAAAACGGGACCCATGTGCAAATCAAATCCAGACATCCCCCCAAAGTTCACGTATGGGGGGCCATCTCCCGGGTGGGTCCAGGCCAAATGGTGATTTCTGAAGGTACCGTATTTATTTCTTATACTGCATTTATATTAGCCCCGACCTATTGCGCAGCGCAGATAAGATCTATTCACATCAGTAGCGGCTCCATTGTAGCTTTCTCTAGTACTGTACACAGAAGGGCAGTTTTATAGAAAACCATTTAACCTACAGGTACAATGGCAGGATTTTTTTTTTGGCCTGTGGGAGGAAGAATAACATGCAAGTGATAATAAGGGTATGTTCACACGGCTTATATAGCCGCGTATTTCGACGCGTATTGCGCTTTATATGCGGCGAGATGCGCGCCGCAATTACGATAATCCATAGCTCTCATAGAGAACTATGGATTACGCGATGTCCCTCCGCGCGTACAATACGATCGTACTGTCCACGTGAGGGGGAGAATTGACATGTCAGTTGTTAGCGGCGATTACGTGCTGCTGACCATGCATGTCTATGGCCTCCCCTCCCCCCACCCTGCTTTGGAATTACTCGCTGCTCAGCGCGAGGCTCCAAAACACACGGCGTATTGCGGCACGTACTTTACGTGCCACAATAAGCCATGTGAACATATCCTAAGGACTGTTTCACACTTACTGCAGTTTTTAATGCAGTTATTTGAGCCAAAGCTGACTGCATTCAAAGGGGAATGAAAGATAAAGGAAAAAGTATAATACGGTATACTCTATTTACTATACTTCTTCCTGTTAGATCGACTTCTGGCATTGGCAAAAAAACTGCATAAACAATTGTGGCAGAAACCATGTTCTGTATCTATACATAGTATAAGGTGGTTAAAAACTGAAAACCATGAAAAATTTTGTTACATTGGTCTCAAAACATATAACACTAATTGGTTCCAGGACAACCGTATTATGTTAAAGCGGTTGTCTCACTACAAGGAATGCTTTTTATGTTAAAGATCTTGCAAAAACAAGTCACTTTGCAATATATGTCCATTAACAGTATCATACCTATTCCTAGATATCCCCTCTTGTATGGGCTGCATCAGCTCCCCAGGTCGCTATAGCTACAGACTTGTTTGATCTCTCCTGATAGGCTGCCAGCACTGGTTGATATTGCTACAGACCTGGCTTCTACTGCAGCCTAGTAGAAGCCAGTAAACACGCCACTGAATTCAAAATTAAACCAAGAAAACAGGACTGAGGTCAGATGAATCGATGTAGTGAGACCACTCTTTTAAAACTATAAGGGCTCGTTCACACGGCTTATTTTGGGCACGGATTCCAGCCGTATTGCGCGCCGTACTGCGCTGCAGTACGGCTGGAATCCGTCCCAGCCATTACGGTAATCCAACGTTCTCATAGAGACCTATGGATTCCGTCTCTCCTCCTCGCTCGTGAAATACGCCGAGCGGGGAGAAAGTGACATGTTCATTATCCCGGTGGGATACGCGCTGTGGATAATGAAAGTCTATGGGGCCGGGGAGCTGCACCCCCGCCCCGCCCCTTATTCAAGCCGGAATTGCGGGCGAAATCCGTCCCGCAATTACGGCTTGAATAAGCCGTGTGAACCGGGCCTAACTCTTAGGCTAGGTCGACATGGCATTGGACAAAAACTCACTGAAAACTGAATCCTAAAAACGTTCACAAAAAAGTTTTTTGGCGCATTTTGCATTTTTGTTTTGCAGAAGTGCAAAGCATTATAATTGCTATGAATTTATGCAAAAAACATCCAGTGCTTTACATAGACTCTAATAGTAAATTTTCTGCCTTGCTCAGTCGGTTTTTTTTTGCAACGTGTTTCAAAAAAACACCAGCAAAAAAAAAGCAGTTGGTGCGGTTTTTTGGATGCGTTTTTTGTGCAACAATGAAATATAATTGCTGTACCTTCCCAAAAAAAAGATCCAAAAAAAACCAAAACCCACCGTGGAAAGCACCAAAAAACTGTTGCCCCAAAATTTTACCCACAAGTGCTAAAAAAAATTTAAAGGAAAATAACCAGATAACAATCAAAAAAAAAAAAAAAAAAGGTTTTCTATATTAGAAATCACTTTTTTTAATTAGGACGGACCCCTTGGGGTTCATGTACTTTATATGCAATGTACCAAAAAAAAACGGAAGGGGGACCCCACCCCTGGTGCAAAAAGGGACAAGGGGCCCATCCTCCCATGTAAAGGCTGTTAAAAATTAAAATTTTTCAAAAGAGGAATAGTAAAAAACAAACTTTTAAAACATATTCTCAATAATATTAGTGAACTATTCCCCCATAAATATGTTCATTCAAGACTAACAATTAAAGGGTTACCGGGGATCAAAAAAACCCAAGGAAAAAAAAATAGGGGACCTAAGGCTTAACTTGACCTATAGTGGCCCTATAAAGCCTAGCCACAGAGCTACAGCCCAAAAAGGGCAGCCCCATCAGGATCATTATTGATTCTAAATCCCCCGCACAGGCCCCGCCCTTCCCACATGTTTACTGTACCATCACTTTTTCAAGGGACTTCATATGAGTATGGGAAGACCATAAATACAAAGGGCAACATGTATGATTTTTGGCGCCTAGGCGTCATTTTTTTTTGTGTGCATTAGTAACATAGAAGGCATCTGAATCTATGAACCCTTTTTACTCGGGTCTAGATCAAAGGGTTTCTACTACAAAAAAAAACCCTTTTGGCTCAGGGAAACCACTTTTACTGCCTACCTTCCCAGGAGTAATGCCCTGGATCTCCATAAAAGCCATACATGTGTGCTTCGTTTTTGACGCAGCATGCCTCCAGCCCCCCCCCCCCCCCCATGCCACCGGCCATTACAGATGGGGATGCTCTGTAATGCCTAAATAGGGATTTTCGCCTGTTTAAAAATAGAGGAAAGGGCACATGTCGCCCAAGATTTTTAAAAAGGGGCATATGGTTAAACAAGCCCAAAAAAACAAAAAAGAAAGGAAAAAATTTAAAATACCACTGAAGGGTCAAAACCATCAGGATACCGTGGTAAGGAATGTACCAAGTTTAAGCATAGCACTAGGCACAGAAAGATGCCTATAAAATACGATCAACATACAAAAATTATACCACCTGTACTGTAAAAGGGGCGCTGCTAGATTCCCAAATCACTGCAGGCATTCACAATAAAAATTTTTAAGGATTCCCCACGGCAGGGTTTTTGGCGGTTTTTTGGCCATTTTTGGGTTTTTAGACTGCCAAAAAACGGCCGAAAATGACAAAATTGTGCCTATAAAAACCCGTGCAGCATCCCCACGCAGGGGTTTTCCCGTCGGACGGTTTTGCCCCGGGGGCCCGGCGGCAAAACATTGTAGAAGCACAATCTTTCCGCCGGTTTCCGAGGAAGATGTCTTCTAAAATTGGAGGGGGGGGCTCTTCTCCGCTCATACCAAAAAAAAACCCCCCCCCCCCCCCCGCGGCCGGGGGTCGGCCGCAAAACAGGGAAAAAAACCCGCCCCGGCCCAAAATGGCCGGATTTGTCCACTCAGTGTGGATGCGCCCTTACAAGTAAAAGGTTTTTGAAATTGGTTGGATCTTTTAGCAATCACATGTATCACAAAAACAGTGTCGTGACATTTTTAGTCCCATTTCAGCATACAGTGTCCCAGGAGAAACTATCGAATGTTAAAAATTGCATCCTCTCCAGGTCTTGCTTCCCCTGGAGTAGCTCATTCCCCCATCACACTCCCCCCCCCCCTCCCTTTTTTTTTTCCTTTCTTTTTTTTTTTAAATTTTCCCCCCCCCCCCCCCCTTTCTTTCTTTTTCCTACTAAATTATATAAAAATTTTTTATTTTTTTTCAACCGTTTTTTTTTTTTTTTTTTTGTTTCTTTTTTTTTTTTTTTTTCTCTTTTTTTTGGAAAAACGAGATCTAATATTTGCGCTTAAGATCTTAGGATCCTTAGATTGTTTTTTCCAGGATTTTTTTTCTACCGTTATTTTGTCCTTTTGGGTACGTTTTCATTTGTCATCATTTTCCCTTGGGGCTGATTGTTTTTATTCTATTTTTTGCTACTTTTACATTTTTTTATTATCAAAAGGGTTTTTTTTCTTTACCTTTTCCACATTTTTGGGTTTGTACGATCTGTACCGGTTATGACAGCCTGTTGCAAATAAATCTTTTTCTTGGATTAAAAAAAAAAAATTATACCTGAACCTTGGGTTTTGAGGAACCACTGTATTTTTGTCTTCTGTAGGCATAATGGATAAACAATTCTATCAAGAGGAAATAGTGCTCAAAGTACTTGCCCCTTACATAAAGAACACATGGACTAAGGGGCACCGACTATTTCAAGACAATGATCCAATGCACAGCACCTCCACAGCCTTCCTGCACAAGAATGGAATAAACTGGGTTCAAACACCTGCAGAGTAAGTTGATATTCAGCATATTGTTATGAGAGAACAGTATTGTACTTACATGATGTGTTTTTTTTACCGATAATAACTGTTTTCTCATTTGTATACCATAGATCACCAGATTTTAATCCAATAGAAATGGTGTGGGCATTAATGAAAAGCCACATTCGGAAGGTGGCAAAGCCAAAGAACAAGGAGCAGCTGATAGAAGCCATTAACACCTTTTGGTATAAACCCCTTAAACCAAAAAAACACAAAAATGATAAAACCGTTACTGTTTTTGCCCGTGTAATCCAAGGAACGGTCTGGCCATTTTTTTGGGTGGAAAGACTGAACTAATGAATACAATAATAATTCATTGGAAGACATTTACATCATAATTCAGACAATCTTGTGACTTTATTTTCCGTCCATGTGTGTCAATGGATAGTGCAGAGGAACAACTTTCTACTGTATTCGTCTGATCCCCAACCTCACACCTGGAGCAATGCTGGACTGATGGTCCTTGGGCCCACCAAAGGAGATTATTTTGAGCGTCCATCAAAGGAAATTTTTCTGAGTGCCCACCTTCCAACTATTCGGGACATGTGCATTGTCACATGCAGGGTTGCATAGGATGTCTGGTAATTGATTATTAAGTTAGCTCCAAATTAGGTTGTCATCTGCTAGACCTTTGGGGCACCGAAATATTAGGTTCACATTATTGCGTCAGAGTTTGGGCCCATTGGATGATCCTCTGGAGACCAATCGAACCCTGCCCTGGAGTGATGTATCACAGCATGCAGTTACATAGTGTGCTTTATCAAGCAATGGAGGTAAAAAATTATTGTAATACACAGGAGTGAAGGAATACTGTATACTAAAGCTGGCCATTCACATTAGATAAATGTCTGACCATTAGAACTGTTTGACCATCTAATATGTAAGCCTCCCAAACCTCCCCCAACAAATGTTGTCTGTCATCTGCCGGATCCTATTGTTTGTTGGTAGGTAAGGTACAGAGTCTGCTGGCAGCTTTCTCCACTCTCGCCATCCAGAATACGTTTATGGGTAGATCGGAAGAGGTGGGTGTCTACTGAACAAGTGTTCAGCTGAAAGCTATCTAATAAAAATGGACAACTTGCGTTAATGTGACCAATAATTAAAGGGGTTGTCTCACTATATTGATTCATCTTACCTCAGTCCTGTTTTCTTGGTTTCACTTTGAATTCAAGGGCGTGTTTATTCGCTTCCATTAGTGTACATTGGAAGCCAGTTCTGTAGCTATAGCAACCATTGCTGGCAGCCTATCATGAGAGATTGAACAGGTCTGTAGCTATGGTGACCTGAGGAGCTGATGCAGCCCCTACAAGAGGGGATATCTAAGAACAGGTAGCATACGGTTAATGGACATATATTGCAAAGTGACTTGTTTCTGCAAGATCTTTAACATAAAAAGCAACCCCTGTAGTGAGACAACCCCTTTAATTTCTAGCGTATTCTATCATTTCAGACACGATTGTTGACTTTTGTCAGTGAAGTTATATGTTTTAGCTACTGTACTGTACCTCTGAATTATATCTTTTCTGTTGAATAAAGGATATTTCTTTAATATACAGTAGATTGTTCATTAAAAGTGATAGAATCAATCTAGCATGGAAAAATGAGAAGCTTTTAAATAGCCATTTACTCATGTACAAATAAAAAAAGCTTTTAATTCATACAAAGTTACTTTACCAGTGGCACAGTAGCTCAACAGCAGGAATAAGTCTTATGTCTCCACTGCACAGCTTTATGATCGTATCTTCGGCGCTTTTAGTTTTTTAAAAGCACAGAAGATATGATCGTTCCTGCAGCCCCATAGATGGCAATAGAAAAGACAAGCTGAAGTCTTCTGACACCGGCATATTATACAACATGTTGTATAATACGCCGCCGCTTTTAGTTTTCTTGGTGTCTTCCCATACAATACAATTGTATGGGTGATGTAAAAAAAACGAGAAGTGACCGTGTATTTTGTACAGGGCGTGACAAAAATCGCGATCCTGCTTCGGGAAAAAAAACGGCCCGAAAGCGTCCGTTTTTTTGTCTGATGCAGTGTAGACATAGCCTAAATGTCACCCAGCTTTCCCAAAAACAAATGTTGCTATGAGTCCGGGAATCATATTTACGGATGGGGGGAGCACTTCTTTTTGATTCTACTAATAACTACTATGAGTGCAGTACTGCACATCACTTTCCCATCATTCTTGTATTTGTACCATGTCTTTTAAATTGGCATAAAAGCTGGTGTATATACATACACAAATATATACTGTTTGTGCAAAGAGTTACTATACAACGTGCAACTCTGTGCTGGACTATATTGTAGTTCAGTTATTTGTTGCCCCTACTCCTGTTCTACACAGAGGCTGCAAATTGTTGTGTACTACTATCGCAGGGGGACCACAGTTGGAAATGAAAAATCTCCGGGTGACATGTCAGAAAAGAGGTGCTGCCACGCCTTTTTTTAAGGGGCATTAAATGAGTGTATAGTGCGCCCAAATGTATGAACCTGTCATAAATCTGGCATGTGGTATGTCTTGCATATCTTAGGCGCATAGTAGGCACATTGAAATGTGTCGTGCCTGGTGCAAACTGTGCCTAGTTTTGGTGTAGGACTTTTCATACATATATAGAATAAGGCTACAACAGTTTTTTGGTGCAAAATACACTGACATGTCGCCCTCGGTATTTCTTCATCTACTGTGAGGCCATTTTCCGCTCCATAGAGCAGCTTGAAAAGTTGCTTTGCAGTATTGATATGGATGATTAAACACTGAGATTGTTTGTTTGAAACTGAGGTGCTGCTTTCTATATGTTGAAGACTTCACGGTGAGGTGGGGACAAGCCTCTGTAGCTTGCGCATGCACCCTGAGGGTAATTATGTGGTGCTTCTTCGCTTCTCTGATTCTATTAAGGGGCTACACAGGATTTATTATGAAGCTTCATCCAGACTCACCATAGTAAATGTGGATCACATGTAGTAATGTACAGTGATTGTGCTCTGCCTTGATAGTTTGAGAACTTTCAGGGTAGAGGCAGACGGCATGAATACTGGACTGCCGCAGTGCATTTCACAGGCATTTCAGTCTGAATTCTAGGGTCTTTTCTATTCTATTTCTACATTATTAGTGCTTTGATGATAGAAATGGCAAGTACTATGTACATTTATTTTAAATATATAGGTCCAAAATTCTTGTAGAAATCCGAGCTCCGTTTTTTTTCACTGAACTCAGACTAATAAATCAGCATGCAGTGAACTCTCCTCAGTGGCAACAGAATGTTTCATTTAATTGGGTTATTACCTTTTCAGATATTTATAGCACATTCCCAGCATATGCCATAAATGTTCGACAAACGTTGGACCCACATCTATCTTAAAGCCAAGGGGTACCGCGTCCTTGTTTGTGTCACAGGCACTAAAAATGGAGAAGGTTACCGTGCATGTGTGGCCTTTTCCATTCACTTTATTGGGAGTACTGCGTACAGTCAAGTATGTTTAGGGTATGTTCAGACAGCGTATTGTAGCACACACAGGTACGTGCCATAATACGCCTTCAGTAGTGTTATTAAGCGTACTTTCAAGGCAAGGCAGCTCTCTGCCTTCCATTCTCTGTATTTCTCGGCGCGTAAGTGTCCGCAAGAAGTGACAGGTCACTTCTTTTTACAGGCACACAGTATGCACTGGGAAATACAATTGTAAAATCATCGTTGTCTGGACGATGAGGGTGACTTTACATTGCACTCAAAGACTGCTGGACTTGCTAATTGATTTTGCTGAAGTACGTCCCGCAAATACGTTGTGTGAACATACCCTTACTCAGCTGTACTCAATTACCGTGAAAGTGAAGAGACAGAGCATTGCATGTGTGGCCACATCTCCGTCCACTGAAGCTATAGCAAAAACAAGGACAGGGGTCAGAGGACCCATTCTTGAGACAAATGCGAGTTCCAGAAGTGAGACCTGTATTTATCAGCTCTTAATATTATATCCTGTGGGTATGATATAAATATCTAAGATGGGAATACTCCTTTAACTGGGGAGGAGAAATGGGTTTTCCTCATACTACATACTACTGCAGCAGGGGT
The DNA here is from genome assembly GCA_025379985.1 of Phyllomedusa bahiana. Taxonomy (NCBI): domain Eukaryota; kingdom Metazoa; phylum Chordata; class Amphibia; order Anura; family Hylidae; genus Phyllomedusa; species Phyllomedusa bahiana. The sequence continues at coordinate 46,676 of JAODAL010026938.1, forward strand.
TATGGCTTTTTTGATGGTTTTTCAGATCTAAAAATTCGACTATCATAAAATCTGAGATGTGTAGACTACAGCTTGTATTTCCTATTGACATCTATGGGGATGGTTGACAGTCGGTTTTCAGATGGTTTTCAAATCTGAAAACCGTCTGCAAAACCGCCTGAAAACCCTGCCATGTGGACAGACCCTAAATGTTAAAAAGATAAAATACCGGTCAGATTCTTTCATCAGAATCCAGCCGGTATTTTGTCAGTGCCGTGTGCCTGTACCATTAAGGAAGAATATTTCTGTGACCAAAAGATCTTCTGTCTTATAATATTTATCAAAGTGTATTGACCTTGGGAACGGCTAAAAAAATCATCCTTGTTTGCTGGGTGGTTCCAAATCTTTACCAACTGGGAGACAACTAACATGCTGGCACATGTGGGGCATATGGAGGAGTCTGTGGGAATTTTCAAGACTCCCTTTTATTTATAGCTGAATGCAGATAGCAGTGAAAATACAACAAAATATGGCCAAATCTAAGGATATGGGTCACCAATCAGGAAATGTCAAGACAAGTGTAATATGCTTATACTACCTAAGCTGAACATAAACCTAAGCTCTTGTGTGGAACAATACACATACAATGGACACTAGACAGTTGGTGTGTGATAAAGCGCTATGCTAATGTATGTCTACTGATAAGAAACGGGCTCATCTGTGCTTTTGATCAAGATAAGTTACACTCATGATCCAGATAAGGCACCCTGTGTTGCCTCAGTAATGCATGAATAGTATAAAATTATCCCAAGTACAATGGCAAACAAGCTTATATTATTTTAAAAATATCAATACAATATATATATTTTTTTTTTACTCAAATGTTCATTGCCAACTGCTCATACCATAATCCAAGAGGAAAAAAGGAACAGACTAAATATGACCCTCATGAATAATGACATTTCAGTAACCAATCCAGGTGAACACTGAACGTACTCATCCTTGGTGAAACTTTTTGCCTCTTATTCTTCCTATAATAAAAAAGGCTCATGGAAATAAACAAGGACTCTGCAGCACCACCTATTGGATTAGCTTTCCACAAGTCACATCCAATTTACTGAGCCTTGCAATGTGAATGGGATTAATACCAGCTAGATATTCATCTGCATGGAAATGTTCTGGCGTGTTTGCCCTTCATCAGTGCAATCAGAGTAATCAGTACATTCAGCTCCAAGAAAAGAGATAAGAATGTAGGCAACAACGATTTATTTCGCCCAAACTCTTGATCCTCTGTATTAAATGACCTACAGAGTTGTCTCTTGTCTCCATGTGAGGCCCTGTGAACATCTACTAATTGGCAGGTTTCACTGTAGTTGGGTAGATATTTGACCAGACTTCCTATCCTTCTACCTGCAGCCATTGGGCTAAGTGCACACAGCATAGGACAAAATACGTAGGAAAGCCAACGGCATTTTGTCCTATGCAGGCCCGCCATTTTAGTTTTTGCCGACAGCCAGTACAATTGAATATACGGGAATCTGACGTCAAACCATGGGACTTCGGCGGAAAATGCAACATGTTGCATATTCTGCCGCATTTTTAACATGGCAGTTTTTCATTGCTGTCTATGCAGCACAGTGTACTAGCAGATTCTCCAAAGGTAAAGCTCTGCTGTGTAGACTATGTAGTTTCTTAAAGGGGTTTTCGCATCATAGGCTTACGCAGACTTGAGCTGTTTCAGTCTGTTACAGCTTCAAATTCAGGGGCGGGTCTCTCCTACCAGTAGGCGTGTCTTCCCTCATTGCGTCTTCCCTGCTCCCTCCTGAGTCATCATCACCATTCTGTGTGATCAGTGGAAGGGAGAGGATGTCAAAGCTCTGCAGACTTCCTGCAATGGTTAGTTCTTATGCCTGCAAAGCTGTCACCTCCCTCCACAAGCTCCTTATAACTAGAACACCTGTATTGGTGTAAACAGTTATACATACAGCCTGAACTGATGAAACAAATGTGAGAAATGCACTCTGCTCCCCCCTCTATTATCAGGCAGGAGGTAGAGGGGAAGCAGAGTGTATTAGGCTGTGTTATATGGGGGAGAGAGTGAATCTACCAGCTAGAGACTCAATAATTAATTGCCCAGATCCTTCACAATGGGAGATGAGCAAAGAGTAGCTCAGGCAGCCTTTATTACACAGAAACAGACAGCAACCAGCACAGAAAGATGTTTCACTTTCAGTTTTTCACACAGCTCAGAGGGGAGTAAGCACAGAGTGTAGGCAGCCAACCACAGCACAGGGGGCGTATCCCAACAGGGCTGTACTAAATATCAGGCAGCCAATCACAGCAAAGAGGGCGTGGCCCGACCCCAGGCTTCAGATTTAGCTCTAGACACTCATAGATTAGCTCATAGCTGCTATACTAAATGATTTAGGTAATGCAAACCAATTGCAAAAGTGCTTATTTTTACTGTCCCCATCATTACAGATATGATCTTTGTAGCCAGAAAACCCCTCTAAGTAAATGGAGAATTATGTGTGATTATATGCTTCTACATCTCTCCAGCTGTGAAGAGGTAGAGACACCACCCCATCAAGGTAAAGACCAGGTAGATCCTATGGCTATGTCTACACGGCACTGGTGTACAGTGGTGACCGCAATACAATTAAGATGAACGGCGGAGCAGGGAGAGCTGTGCACTCCCTGCCTCTGCCGTACATCGCTCTGCAGGCGCGCGTGGCGGAAGTGACGTCATCGCGTCGCCTGCCGAGCTTCTTGTCCTCGGCCCCAAGCCTAAAGCAGCAGGCTTGGGGCCGGGAGGAGACGGAGACGCCGGAAGAGCGTGGCCAGGTAAGTAATTAGCTACAGGGGGCCCTAATGACTGGGGGGGAACTATGCCTACAGGGGGCACTAATAAATGGGGGAGAACTATGTCTACAGGGGGCCCTAAAAACGGGGGGGGAACTATGCATATAGGGGGCCCTGATGACTGGGGGAGTAGAACTATTCCTACAGGGGGCCCTAATGACTGGGGGGGACTATTCCTACAGGGGGCACTAATAAATGGGGGAGAACTATGTCTACAGGGGGCCCTAATGACTGGGGGGGAACTATGCCTACAGGGGCCCTAATGACTGGGGGGGAGGGAAACTTTGCCTACAGGGGGGCCTAATAACTGGGGGGGGACTATGCCTACAGGAGGCCCTAATGAATGGGGGGGAAACTATGCCTACAGGGGGCCTTAATGACTCGGGGGGGAACTATGTCTACAGCGGGCCCTATTAAAAGGGGGGGGAGGGAACTATGCCTACAGCGGGCCCTAATGAATGGGGGGGGGGGGACTATGCCTACAGGGGGCACTAATGAATGGGAGGGAACTATGCCTACAGGGGGCCCTAATGACTGAGGGTGGGGAAACTGTGCCTATAGGGAGCCCTAATGACTGGGGGGGAAACTATGCCTACAAGGGGCCCTATTGACTGGGGGGGGGGACTATGCCTACAGGGGGCCCCAATGACTGGGGGGGGAACTATTTGCTTACAGGGGGCCCTAATTACTGGGGGAAACTATGCCTACAAGGGGGCTCTAATGACTGGAGGGAACTATGCCTACAGGGGGCCCCAAAGACTGGGGGGGGCTATTTGCCTACAGGGGGCCCCAAAGACTGGGGGGGAACTATGCCTACAGGAGGCCCTAATGACTGGGGGGAACTATGCCTACAGGGGGCCTTAATCTACAGGGGGGGGGGACTATTCTACCTACAGGGGAGCACTAATCTATGGGGGGGACTATTCTGCCTACAAGGGGCCCTAATATACAGGGGGGGACTATTCTGCCTACAGGGGCCCTAATCTACAGGGGGGGGGGATTATTCTGCCTACAAGGGGGCCCTAATCTACCGAGGGCCCTATTCTACCTACAGTGGTGGCCTAAGCTACAGGGGGCCCCCATTGTACCTACATGAGAACTCTAAGCTACCGCCCGGGGGCCTGAAGCTGCCTACGTCTCCCCAAGCTACCCAATTACTGCCCGGTGGATGCCGAGCTACCGCCCGGGGGCCCCTTTGTACCTACATCCCGAATGGGGGAGCCCCATAATTACCAGGTGGTACATGGGGGGAGGGGTTACTCAGTTGGGAAAATGATAAAAAAGTGAGGAGTCTTAGGTGTTTGTGTTGTAAATTCTACAGGGATGAGTGGTAGATGGAGGTCTGGACCAAATAGAGAAGAAAAGGGAAAGTGAACGACTCCTCAGACAAGATGTCACCTGTGATGCCCTAAATGTAAGTAAACTATTTGCAAGCACCTGTGTACCTGGTATCTACCACTATAGGGTCACTGTATGGAGGAAATATTGGTTTTGGTGTGATGGTTTATAATCACTAGCAGTATGGCGTATTATTCAGTATTGTTATGTTGGAGATATGTGGTGATGATGTGCCGATATTATTAGGTGCTTGTATATTGTTGTTGTTTTGTGATATTGGTCTTGGTATACTGGTTTAGTCAATAACATTACGGTGGTTCTAGTCAGTATATGGTAGTGATAGGTGGCGGTATTATTTAGAATTTATATATTGTTGCTTGGCAATATTGGTCTGGGTATACTGGCTTTGCCAGTAACATTATAATGGTGACATGTGGAGGTATTTGCTGGACCTTGTATAACCCAGCAAGAACTAAATCCAAAAACAATGGCACAATTGCATTTTCTTTCGTGTGACCCCCAAAACAATTTTTTATTTTTCCGGGGTGGCGATGGTTGTGGGACGGGGGATGGGTGGCATTCTGTTGGGATGGCCTGGGATTGGGAAGGAGGGGGAGGAGCAGTGGGTTGGGTCAGCCGGCAGGTGGGGCCCAGACGCTCCAGCTGTATGGGGCCCCAAAATTTATGATGGCGGCCCTGGCAGCAGGGCATACCTGGGAGACAGAGCCTTAAGGTATGTTTACACGGGCAAATTTCGGCGTGCATTTCGCTGCGTATGTGCGCTCTAATGCAGGCGTGCCGAAATTACAGTAATCCATAGTTCTCATAGAGAACTATGGATTACGCCTCCTCTCCCCGCTCGTACGATACGATCGTATTGTACGTGCAGGGAGATAAGTGACATGTCAATTACTTGCGGCGAATACGTGCCGCGAGTAATGACAGTCAATAGGGTCGGCGGCCTGCTGCCCCTACCGCGCCGCAGGAGTACTCGGGTATTAGCACGAGCTCCCAAATCACCCGGCATAACTGTGGCCATACTGTACACGCCGCAATTACACGGTGTGAACATAGCCTTTGTCTGGTTCTACACAGCAAATCTCAAAACGCCGTCCAAAAGCCGACAGAATTTTGACATTTACTGGGCCGTGGTTTTCGGAGTGAATTTGCCGTCGGCCGCGTACATTGAATGCACAGGAATCCTGCAGAATATTCAACATGCTGCATATTCCGCAGGATTTTTTATTGCTGTCTATGAAGCACAAGGTATCTCTTCAGCCGGTAAACCTGTGCTGTGTAGACTCAGCCTTAGATTCTGTATTTCACCCTTTATGACTCAGAAAAAATTTGCAGCATTTCTGCACGTGGACTTTAAATATTAACAAATCTCCTTCCCGGCAGCGTCCAGCGATCCTGATACAACATCGCCTTCCTCAAGGCAACCAGTATCAAATGGGGTCAATAAAGCCACGCCCACATGGCAGCCATTTTGCAAACCACGCCCCTTTGCCAAAGGACTATGTCGAGTTATGTCTTTCTTTAATAGGATATTCCCCCACAAAACTCACAACCCCTCATATCCTCTATCAACTGCACAGCGCCAGCTACAGTGGTATCACAGTCCCGCCATTCAGCTCTATACAGTGTCTGTGTATATAGATAGGCGGCTGCCGGAAGAGCAAAGCATGATGGGAATTGTAGTTTTCTCTCACGCCTCTCGCATTTGAGCGCCGCTCTGCAGCGTCAGGTGAGAGCCGGGTCATTGGTCTCTGGTGACTGGTTTTTTACTGATTATTACTCGCTAGTATTACCCAGCGGGTTATGGGCCCACGGCGCGGAGTGGTGACGTCATCAGCACGCTGCCACTGACATGCACACGTGGAATAGAATGCTGTGATTCCTATCAGTGTCCCGCTCTGTGCATTAGGGTTTAGTTGGGAAGAAGCACGAAATAAACCCGTCTGTTCATGTGGTGATGTCTTCCTGCAGTGAGACTCCTCTGCCAAGGTCAACACATTGCGGCATGTTTACATGGTGTCTGTTTCTGGGAAAGCTGAGTAACCTCTATGGCTTCCGTTCAGTTCCCATGTGTTGTTTGCATTCTTCCTCATCTGTTCTGTACAACAACAGATGAGGCTCTGCAGTTATTCGTGTGTTTCTGTATCAGCTTGTCCACTCAGGACTCTGGCAAAGCTGGGTGGGAGCTTTTCATTAAAGGGGTTGTCTCCCTACATCGATTCATCTCACCTCAGTCCTATTTTTCTGGTTTCATTTTGCATTCAGGGGCGTGTTTACTGGCGTCCATTAGGCTGCAGTAGAAGCCAGGTCTGTAGCTATAGCAACCAGCGCTGGCAGCCTATCAGGATAGATCTGCCAGGTCTGTAGCTATAGCAGCCAGCGCTGGCAGCCTATCAGGATAGATCGAACAGGTCTGTAGCTATAGCGACCTGAGGAGCTGATGCAGCCCATACAAGAGGGGATATCTCAGAATAGGTAGGACACAGTTAATGGACACATATTGCAAAGTGACTTGTTTTTGCAAGGTCTTTAAAATAAAAAGCAATCCTTGTAGTGAGACAACCTCTTTAAGGTCTACACGGCAAGTGTTAAAATGCCGTCCAATCTAATCTAAAATATGACCAGTTTATCAGCATGCCTTTTTTTTTTTTAAGTGTGTATTCAAACAGTGCTGATCGGTTGCCGTTAAAAAATCAGTCACAGCCAGAAACAAAATTTTTTCCAGCGATTTGTAATTGGCTGTGATGTTTTTACAAGTAAAACATGGAAAATAAGTTATTTATTTGTAAAAATCACTTATGATTATGAAATATTGCAACTTTTGGTAAAACATTTTTCTTAGTGCAGTTTAGGTGCAATTTTTACAAGAGAACTGCAGTGTGTAAATACACCCATAGGGTAGGTTTACATGCCTGATTTGGATGCCGATAGTGATGTAGATTTAGCTGCAATCAGCTTCATGTTGTTTCGGATTGGAAAATTAGCGTCAAAGTTCACATAACACTGATTTTTCATGCTGCAGATCCATTTTCAGTGCTGACGTGTTAATTCTTGAGGCATCATAAACCAGGGCTGTGGAGTCGGCAAGCCAAAGCCCCGACTCCTCAATTTCCCAAACCTCCGACTCCTGACTCCCTCATACTTGGCGCATGTTTAAGTGATAACTTTACTGTAGTAAAATGGTAACATCAGGCTGTTTATCACCTTATGATACAAATAATCAAGCTATTTAGGTAGAACAGACACTGACAAGCAAAAGGGTAACAATGTTTTGATCTTTTGAACACTTGTGGGTAGAGTTTGAAGAGAAAAAGCTGTATTTGTATCCAAGTCCAGTCTGCACCAACATTGGGAATGTGTAAAGAGACCTGGGATCAGATTTTGGTCAAGACATGCTTGAATCTGATTCAGAGCCCAGAAGGATTCAGGCAGAGCTGGAAGCCAAAGGTGGATTTCCCAAATACTAACAAAATAATAAAAATTAACATTTTTATTTTTAGGAGCAAAACGGTAACAATGCAGTTACAGGAAAGAATCTGCAGAACTAAGCAGATGCTAAATACATGCAAGTCAAATTTATGTATAAGATAGGTAAGATGACTGTATATAAAACTACAATAGCCTCATGTACAAAGCTGTAGTGGATGGTGAGATATGGAGCCTGAAAGTCACAAGTTCAAAACATTGTTACCGTTTTGCTTGTCAGTGTAAAATATATTTATTGGATACGACTTTAGAACACAAAAATATTATGCAAAACACTGCAGGAACATTTGTGGAGTCTCTGAATTTGTTCTGAGAAATAGTATTGCCTCCATCAGATCCTGCATACATGACCTCACATCTGATCTCATTATTTCCAGGCTAGAGAACGGCTTCTCTACACTAACTAGGGTTGGGGGCAAAGCGGTGACCCCATCGGCAACATCTCTAACAATGTCAGGGTATTGCCTCAGTCAGTTTTGATGAATGGTTAAACGCTTCTACTTCTTTGAAAGCAGGTGAAAAATGTTGCTGAAATCTGTTTGCCATGGGAGCAGAATCTTTTCCTCTGGGGGCAGCGCTTTGACTACTCCATGTCATCAATTACACTCCTCATGTGATGAGACTGAAGATATGGGAGCAGTAGCACTGGCCGGACCCAATTCCTCTTGCTCTTTGCTCTGCATCGAACTAACTGGACCAACTTATTATATATTTTGGGAGTCAGTCGGTCCCTTTTAGGACGACTCCGACTCCTGCAAAATAGTCACCGACTCCACAGCCCTGTCATAAATCCTCACATAATACATAGAAGCTGAAATACATCTTTAAATTCAGAATCAAATCCATGTCAACTATAGAAAATATGCATTTTCCGTGTGGATCCTGCTTTGAATCAGCGCAGAAATTTTTAGTACTGAAAATCAGCCATGTGATTATACCCTTACAAGAGGATGTGATGGGCTCTTTATGGGTGGTGATTTAACTTCCCCATTCTACTATCGATGTTCTGTGGAGATCACCCATTATATGGTGTGGACCATTACAATGGTGCAGTTGATAACAATAAATACACATGATTAAAGGTGAGTATTTCACCTTAACTAAAATTAATCACTTCTAACCAGAAGTCTGTGTCGTCCTGTTCCGTAAAGTTATCTGGCCATTTGATAGTAGTATCTGTCTGGAAATCTGGCCACCATGAAAGATGCCCTTCAGGAGTCTCTGGCAAGCACTGTATCAGCTATCATGTGGAACATACAGTCAGGAAAATAAATAATAATAATAATCTTTATTTATATAGCGCCAACATATTCCGCAGCACTTTAGAATTTGGAGGGTAAACGTACAGACATTACACATTAAAAGTACTCACAGATGAGACACAAGGTGTGAGGGCCCTGTTCGCAAGAGCTTACAATCTATTAGGGTGTACGGGAGAGACGAAGGCAAGAAGTGCTAGATTTACAATGGTCCAGCCCT
>JAODAL010026939.1:0-55837 GCA_025379985.1 Phyllomedusa bahiana
AGGGAAAATTTCTAAAGAAAAAGAGGCCAAAGAGGATGATTTTGGTTTCGCGATGCCCATTTACGGGAAGCCATCAAGGAGGGGGAAGGAAGGCCGGCCCAAATCGGAAAAAAACCCGGGCGGGGGCCCAAACGCCTTGCATTTCCCTTCCTGCTTGTAGCCCCACCCTCCGGTTGCAGACGGGTCAGAACGCCCAAAAGGGGGCCACCCTTGTTGATGATGATGATGACGACTTTGGGGTTTTCCTTGTGGTTTTTTTCGCGTTTTTGCTTTGGAGTGCTTAAATTCACTGGAAAAGGAGGCAGATGAGGGGGTTAGTGTCATTGGGGGCCCCCGCCTAAAAAAGGGAGAGGGCGGTCGAAAGAACCCCCCGTTTGATTTTTTTTTCGCCGGCCCGGTCAGGGGGAAAACCCCGCCCCCTCGTTAAAACACCGTCAAAAAGGTCCGGGGAACCTCAAAAACCCTGGGTTTCTTTGGAAACCTCTGTTAAAATTTCCCAATGTCTTGCCCCCTTTTCCGAAAACGCACGTAGAGGAAAAGAAAATTCTTAGGTTTTTAACCCCCCACCAACGGGCCCTGGGTCCATGCAGCAAAAAGGGCATGATTTTGGAAATGGAGGCAACATTTGGGCCCAAAAAAAGGGCCCAAACCCGTTCCCGGGTTTCCAAACCACTGTCACACCCCTCTGTTCTGCCTCCTCCCTCCTCCGCCACCCCCCAAAGGGGGTTCCCCCAGCTGCTAAGGGTCCTCAAGTCATGACCCAGGGATCACCCCCGCTTCCCTTCCCCCGTCGCCCGAGAAACCCCGCCAAACCAGAGCCCCTTTCCTTTCCCCTTCACCTTCCCCCATTTTTAAATAAACCGAACGGAAACATTGGCCCTTTTAAACCCCGCCGCCTTCTGTTTTTCCCCGGTTTTGGGAGCAGAAAAAAACTTTAAACCCAAAACCTCCCCAAACCCAAAAAACCCCCAAAATTTTCGGCTTTGCCAGGTTTTTTGGCCTTGGAAATTTTTTCCTTTTTTCCGTTGGTGGAAAAAGGGATGGGTTCCGCCACCCCATGGCCCTTCCCTCCCCCCAATACCAGGGAGAGCGGGAAAATTTTATTCCCCAGAAAAGCCGTCCCTCCCCGGGGCCAGCCACATTTCATTTTTAAAAAATAAAAATTTTTCCAAACCCCCTTGCCCCCCCCCCCCCCCTTGCACCCCCCCAACTGACCCCCGGGACACTGGACTAGAAAAGGCAGGGCCCAAAGGGCCGTTTGTTTTTCCCTGTGACAGCTCACGGGTGAGGGGGTGGATGCCCTTTTGGGTTTGGTGCCCGGTGGCTCTCAGGCTCGGCGACCGCTCTTAAAAAACCGGGGGAAAGTGAAAGGGGTTCTTTCCCCCAAGGTCCTCTGTGGCTTCACGGGCCCGGGAAAAACCGGCCCGTGTTAAAATTTAATCTGCCCTTGGAACCTCCACACACAGGTCAGGAGCTGTGGCCGGCTCTCCGCAAGGGGGACCGAACCTGGGGGGGGTGACAAAAAACCTTGGGGCCAGGCAAGGTGGGGGTGCAAAAGGAGGGTTCAAAATCTGGGGCCCCCCTTAAGATCGGTAGGCTGGGCACACCCATTGCCTGGCACATGTCATAAACCCTTTGTCCAAAAAAGGGAAATTTCTAAAGTGCTCCCCGGGTCTGGACCCCTTTCCTGGGAAAGGGGCCCCGAGGTTGAGTTCGAAACTTCCCCCGTTCGCCCCCTTTGCTTCGTCCCCCCCAAAAGGGTTTTAAGCGCCCAGCTGGCCTCCTCGTCAAACCTTTCCCCCATTTTTTGACGTGGCAAAACGCGGGAAAATTCCCCCCTCCACAGCTCCAGGGGATTGTGGCAGCAGCGCAATGCCATTACCAGTACGAAGGGGGACAAAGGCCTGACAAGCAGCGGTGCGGACCTGGGGGGTTTTGGGACCCAAACCGAGAGGGGAGGCAGGTGAAAGAGCCCCTGAACCATCCTTGCCAGTTTTGAAGAAGCCACCAAAAGGGTCGGGTGGGGGGAAAGGGCCCTTGTCAGATGAGCATTGTGGTGATCTTATTTCCCGGAACACTTTGGGGCACTTAAAAAATCAGGTCCCCCCAACCCTTTTTGGAGGGGGGCGGACCCCAAAGCGGGACCGGACCCTTTCCTCCTTAAAACCCCCACAAGGCCTGACAGTTTCAAAATTTTATCGGTCTTCTTTTGGCATTTGGTTTTGGGGGCCCGGGGGGCTATGAAAGGTGGCCCCTTTCGGGCTCTCGGGGTTTTTGCACCCTTTGAGGCAAGTCCGGGCCCTTTGTTGAAGCTTTGCCGGGGGAAGCGGAGGGAGGTATTCCTGGACACCGAGGGTTCCCGGGTTTTCCCTGCCTTGGAAAGGGGTTGGCGGTTAAATTTTTAAAAAGGCGGGGAGGAAGAGGGAGAAGATCAGTTTGCTAGTGCCCCTCGACCCAGGGTTTTGGGAAATAAAGGCCCACCCTCTCACTATGAGTGTTTGGGTTTGCCCCCTTTCCCCTCCTTTTCCCTTGCTTTAAAGGCCTTTAAAAATGAAAAAAATTTAACGGGGGGGGCCACCCCCCGGGACCCCCGGTACAAAACAAAACTCACATTTTCCCCTTCCCCCCACCCAAAAAAAAGAAAAAATGCGGAAATGGAGCCCTTGCGATTGTTTCAAAGGAGCACTGGTTTTCGTCTGTTTTCACGTTCTTAAAAATGTCCCCGGTGGAACAAGCAGCAACGTGACGACTAGTTGCCAAGTACCGAAGCGGCAGCGCAGCAGCAGCAGCAGCAGGCAATGTGGCAAAATCCTTTAATGGGACCTTGGAAAATTTCTTTTTTTACCCCCCTCACCAACGCATGTAATGCGGGGGCAAAAACACCCAACCCCCAAAAAACCCAGTTTTAAAAATCATGGTGCCGATTTTCTGCATCTCAACCCCAAATTTTTTTGGGATTTTTCCCGGCCCCTTTTTTTTTTTTGGGGGTACCCAAAAATGGATAAAGGGCCCAAAGCTGGGTCGCCACCCCATTGGAGGTTTTGGGTTTCCCTGCCCAGAAGCCACGTAAATATCTAAAGGCGGACCCTCAGCACAGCTGGAGGATTTTTTTAAACAGAAAAACCCAACCCCGGTTTTCCAGATAATGGGATCGTTTAAATTTTCATAAGTTTAAATCAGGGGGGGGATCTTGTTGATGTTGGGGCCCCCCAATTTCCCGAGGTCACCTTTTTAGTTCCCGGGTCTATTTCCCAAAATTCCCTTCAAAACGAAATGGCCCCTTTTAAAAAATTTTTTTTTAAAATTTATCTTTTCTTACGCAATTTTTTTTTCCTCATTTCCCCCAAAAGTTCTTTTTTTGGGGTTTTTTTGCTGTGAGGAGCCCTGTAAAAACCCCAAAGGGGTTTATGAAAAAAAACCGTATTCCCTTTTTTACTCACTTCATTTTTTGAATTTTTTCGCATTGTAAAATTGGTTTTGGGGTCAGGGTGCTGTGAGATACACTAAAATTAATGGCCCCTTTGGAACAAAAAATTGGGGCTTTTTAATTGGCAATTCCCCCCTAAAATTTTTTAACGGGCTGGGGAAGTAAATTTTTATAATTTTTTGGTCATGCTGCTTTAAAAATGCGTAATACTACGGTCCTATTCTAATACAGGGTTGTTTCAAACGACTTTGTTTTTTAAAAATTTGTATAAGGGGGTCAAGGGTCATGTTTTAAATTTTTTTGGGGGCTTTTTTCTGTGAAATGCAGCTATACTACGGTCCTATTCAAAAAATTTTTTTTTCCCAAAACGACTTTTGTTTTTTCCCCAATTGTAAAAGGGGTGGCTCAAGGGTCATTTTTTAAATTTTTTGGGGGGCATTTTGTTGTGAAAGGGCAGCTGGGACTACGGTCCAAATTGTAAAAAAAATGGGGTTTTTCTAACGACATTTGTTCTTCACAATTGTCAAAAAGTGGTCAAGGGTGTTTGGTGCGTCAAAAACAGGGAAAATTTTTTTGGACACTGTTAATGGACACATATTGGGAAAAAAGACTTTTTTTTTTTGCAAGTCTTTTAAAAAGAGCTAAACAATCCCCGTAGTGAGACAAAACCCTTTTAAAAAAATTCATTTAAAAAAAGAGAAACAAAAAAAGTGGGGGGATTCCATCCTATTTTTAAAAAAGTGTTTTTTTAGAATTAAAAAATAAATAAAAAAAAATGGCTGCACAAAAAAGCTGATACCCAAAAATTCCTTTAATTGTACAAGGGAGGTTCAGGGAAAACTTTAACAATTTTAGGTTACCCCCGGGGCAGGTATTGTCCCCCGTCCAGTTTTAAAATAAAATGGTGGTTAAAAGACTCCTTTTCCGGGAAATTTTTTTAAATTTTTGGGTCAGACAGGTTTAATGGCATTTTTTTCCGGGCCCGTACAGGTATAGTCAATTTTCCAGTTCAACTAAAATGGTGGTTCAAAGAAACCCTTTTTTTTGGGACTTTTTAAACTGGGGGTCATGCAGGTTTGGGGCTCTTTTGTGGCCCCGGACAGGGGTAGTCCCCGGGCCTTTTTAAATAAAAAAGGTGGTTCAAAAAACTCCCTTTTTTCCCGCATTTTTTAAATTTTGGGTCAACAGGGTTTTTTGGATACTTTCGGGAAAGGCCAGATATTGTTAATGTCCAGTTCACTAAAATGGTGGTTTAAAAAACTCCTATTTTTGGCACTTTTTTTAAACTGGGGGGTTTATGCAGGTTTGGGGCTCTGCTGTGGCCCAGGAAAAGGGATGTCTTTGTCCAGTGAAACTAAAATTTGGGGGTTTAAAGAAACCCCTTTTCCCCGGGACTTTTCAATTTTTGGGGGGTCAAAAACAGGGTTTTTTGGGGCATACTGCGGTACAGGATAGTATAGTCCCTGTCCCGTTCAATAAAATTTGGTTGGGGTTTAAAGATTCCTTTTTTTTTCCCCCCACTTTTTTAAAACGGGGGTTTATGGGTTTTTTGGGGGAAAGCTGCGGTTTTTGGGGCATGTATAGTCAATGTCTATTTCAACTAAAATTTGGGGGTTCAAAGATCCTTTTTTCTGGCACTTTTTAATCTGTTGGGGCAGATAGGTTTAAGGGGCCCGCTGGTTCCCGGGGGGAGGGAAAAGGCAAAGTCCAGTTCAAGTAAAATGTGGTTCAAAAAATACTGCCTTCCCCGGGATTTTTAAATTTTTTGGGTCATGCAGATTTTTAAAGGGGCATGCTGTGGTACAAGACAGGGATAGGGAATGGCCCGTGACTTTTTTTTGTGGTTTTTTAACCTAAGTGTGTTCCTAAGATGTTTGCACGTATCCATTTTGACTGTTTTGGATGTTAATTCCCGCTTTTCCCCGCCCCCGTTTGGGGGTAAGAATGAAGGTGGGTTTTTCCCCTCCCCTTTGACTTTAAAGGTCTTTGGCGATAATCTTTTATTTGGGCTAAACGGAAAACCCTCTTTTATTTTAAAAGCCGATACCCCTATGACCCCCCATAAGGGAACGTAAATCCCCTCCCTCATACAAAACCAAAGTCTCTCCCCCCATCCCGTCCCGAACAACTGTAACGAACGGCGCCGCAGCCCCTCCCCTGGGCCCGGGGGGCGCGTTAAATTTTCCCGGGGTCCTTCCCAGGGGCCCGGGTTTTTGGGGGGCCGCACGGGGCCCCTGCGCCGGGCCCCTGGGGGCGCTGTCCCCCCGGGGGTGCAAAAAACTTACCCGGGGCCCCGCTCCTACCCAGGGCGCCCGTCACGGCGGGCGTGCCGCCCCCACTCCTTAAGGCGCGCGCGCGCCGGCCCCCCTCTCTTTAAAAGGGCCAGTGCGCCGGTTAATTGGTTGATTGGGGCACTGACCTTTTAATTGGCCCCTCCTCCGGCAGCCTCTCCCGGATTTTGTCCCCTTTGACCCCAATTGTGAAAGCGCAGCCCCCGTTTGTGCTTACCGTGCCCAACCGTCCGTACCATTTTCGGGCCCACGAACCTCTGCGCCTCCCCTGACCTACTGCCTGTCCCCGACTACGTCTCAGTAAAACCGATTCTGTACCACGCTTACCCTTGGCTCACACCGCAAGCAAGTCCCTCCAGTGGAAACAACTGGTAGTTCCCCCCGCGCAAGTCCATCCCGTTTTTGCGGCGGGTTTCCCTTAGATTTGTTCATGGGGGGCTTTCCCATGCTTGTGGTGGCCCAGCGATCCACTACCACTGCCCCGTTACATTTCCTTAAGAAATGTGAGATTAGTTTGACGGGGACCGTTCTTCACAAACCCTTTCTAAAGGGGGTTTTTACATTTGTTTTCAGTGAGATACCCCGGATAGGTTCACTTTTCTTCTCCCCTCAGACCCCCTCATATTTTTCAAGGGGCCAACTTTTTGTTTTTAATCTTTTTACTATTTATTATTACAAAATATTTGGGGGGGTTTTACTTTCTATGGAAATATGTCTTTCTGTCCCCACTTTGTGCCTTTATCATTATTTTACATTTTTTATTTTTTCCCATAGTTTTTTAGTGCCCCCTCACTCCCCTTGTTTAGAGCTGAAACCTTTTTTTGTTATTTATTCCCTCCTTCACTCTTTTTTTCCCAAAACCGGGGTTTTTTTTTTTTTTTTTTTTTAAAACCATAAGTTGTACCACCCAGGGGGTATTTAAAATTATTTTTAAAGATCCCCCCACTTATTTTTTGAATGATTTTTTTTAAACACCTTGCCCCCAGTCAATACGGTTAGGGCCTCCAAAGCAGGAAAAAATTGGGCCTTTCCCTAAATTCATGTTTTTGTGCTCCTCGATGAAAAAACTCTACTAAAGGATTGGGAAATTTATTATTTTTGGTCACTTTTTCCCTAGGGCCCTCTCCTAAAATTTTTGTTTTGTCGGTTATTAGTGAATTTTAAGTCTAGAAGGTTTTTTCTGTTGTCGGTTCCTGAACCATTTGGAAAAGGAAATTATTTTTAGTTTTTGACAAAAAACTACGGTTTCAGATTCCATTTATTCTGGGTATTTTTGTTCCCAAAATCACATCATTCTGTTGCCGCCCATCTATTTGCCTTGGAGTCTCTTTCATCCCCTCGTTATTTTGGGGGGCCCTATAGCAACTCTTTTTTGAATTATATTATTGTTATTACCCCCTAGTGTTCTATCCATAATGTTTCCACATGCTCATTTCTGTATCTATTCTTCCCGCAGGTTGGTTCAGACGGATTTACTAGAGAATACACCCCCCCCCTTCCGGTTTTAGATCTTTCAAAATTTAAACTTTTCCCCTGTAATTTGACCGCCCAGTTGAGCCTTTTTCCCATGTCTCATTTTTCCCTTTATTGTATATTTTTCTCGCAATTATATTTAGTTCATTTATTTTTTTGGGTTTAATCCTGGCATTGGTCAGCCATTTTAGGTTTTTTTCGTTTTTATTCCTTTTCCCTGTTTTTTTTAAAATGTTGCTACACCTCTTCCTCCACTCTCCCCCCGGTTTTTCCAATTCAAGCTCTCTGTCTTCATATCTTGCATGCTTCTTGTATTTCCCCCCAAAAGCCCCTATTTTAAATATTCCTAATTCCGGCCATTTTGTCCCTTAATACGGCCCCCTCCCCCCTTTAGGTGAGCCCGGCCCTAGCATAGGGGGTTGTGCCAAGCAAAAGTCCCCCAGTTCCCAAAAACCCCAAATTCCTCTTTCCTACACCAATTTTTGAGCCATTTTTTACTCTCGATCTCCCCCTTGCCCTCTGGGGTCACCCTTTTAAAAGGAATATTTCTGAAAATATTCTTTGGGAAATCCTTCCTTGGCTTTTAGCCAAGTCCCCGAACTTTTTTTTTGGAACTCAACCTCCCCTAAAATTTGTCTTGGTGCCCAAATTTACCTTTTACGTGATTTCACCAGCCCCCCCCCATAACTGTCAACCCGATCCTGATAGCGAACTCGGGCCCCCGGGAAAAAACCTTTTCGTTCGAGATCCCGGTCTTTGTGAAGATTGCCTGTCCCCCTAAAAAGGAGTCCCCAACTCTCACTGTCTAGGGCCCGCACCCTATTCCCCCCCTTCTGGAGCGACGTAGTGTCTGCGCAGCAATGCTATTTTCTAGCCAAATCCCCCCATCCGCCAATCTTGCAAAATTTTTTTGGGGTGCCATTCGGGCTGCCTCCCCGACCTTTTCCCTTATACTTCTTTTTAACTGTTACCCAGCAGTATCTTGTCTTGCACCTCCTTTACTTTTTCCCACATCAAACCTGCGAGGGTTGCTCAAGGGCTCCATCTACGTTGGCAATGGATTCAGTGTTTCCACTTGCTCATTTGATGAGGTCCGGGCTCCCAAAGTGCAGTCGGGCACAATTTTTTACGCATTATGCCCCCCTCGAAACTGTTGTTCAAGGATTTATACATTGAAAAGGATGTCACTGGATGGTTTTGTCAATATGGAATCTGGGGTGTTCAGAAAGAATACACAGATAAATATAAAAATCAGTAAAATATTTTTCCCTTTTTAAAACCCCCAAACTAAAATCCCCCCTTTTTAAGTCCCACACAAGCCCAAAGACAATTCAGAAAGAAGACCACTCACAAACTCAAAACTCGCTTTTCACTTGGCTTTTAAAAATTTTTTCCAAAGCTGTTTTGCAGTGTGCTAAAAAATTTTCCTTCCCCCCCCGGGGGTTTTTTTGGTTTTCAGGATGCGTTTTTTTTCTAAGTTCTCTAAAAACCTCTGAGGTCTTTACAAAAAGCTGTAATTTTGAGTAAAAAAAAGATCTATATATTTATAATTACGTGACTTCTAAAGCGTTGGGCACACTGGTTTTTTTTTTTTTTAGGGATTTCAAGTCGGGGGGTGAATACATATGCAGCCCCGATTTTGGATATGCAAAAATTTGAAAAAAAACATTTTTTTCTTTTAAATTTACAAAAAACTTGCTACTTTTGGTGTTCATTCATAAATATCAATAAAAATTGTGTTGTATTATTTAAGTTTTTTTTTGTAAATTTTGGGTAAAACCCCCATTGAAAAACCCAGAATTCAGAAAAGTTAAAAATTCAAGTATGAGTATTTCAACACAAACTGTAGCCATAAATACAAATCACAGTCTCAATATCTGCTAACAGTGTAAATATAATTTTTAACCATATATTTAAAAAGAATTCACTCTACTAACAACCAGTTTGTCAACAACTATTGTGGACATACACATCACAATTACCAGGAGGCCACAAGGATAGACCATACACACAAACTGAACAGAGAAAGTCAGAAAAAACCAAATTAATAGTTTGTTTACTTATGATTACTTGTGCCAAAGTATTCCTAGATTCGTCAGTTTCTTTGTCCAAACGGGATCTGAGCCCAAAAAGGAAAACATTAAATTATGTACTCTAATCCTATTATCCAATGTACCCTAGTACTATGACATGAGTGGAAGTGGGGCCATCGCCCCGAGAAGGGAGAACCCACCAAAAACTACGTCCAACACTACGGAGACCCTGCGATCTTCCCTATCCAAAATGGACCTGGACACACTTTGTTGTGCCAAGAATCACATACAAAGTTATGGGAGGAGCTTTTGAATATCCCTATAAAATGGTGTCATTTGTGAACATCCTGTTGGGACTACACTAGTCATGTCGACGTATCTGTGCCCATGACTGAATTTTCAGCATCTAAAAGTTGTGGTCATTACTAGTGTTGAGCGATTATTATCGACAAAGTTGAAATCGGCACAGTTTTTATGTTGATCGAAATTTTTAGATCATGCCATAATTTAGGTTAAAATCTGTGCATCATCTATTAAGATCGCGCCATTTTCGGCACTTCCTGTCATTTTGGCGGCCAAAAATCAGCTTACAGAATAGAGCAGGTGAGATGTGTGTGCGACGTCATGACTGGATGTGTATGGTTGCGATTGGGGTGGAAAAATCACATACCTCGTTTTTACATAGAACAGCATTTCCTGTTCAGCCTCAGTGTCTCTCAGCGTCTCAGAGCAGATGGACGTGCGCTCTGCTTGTGTCCAAACAGCTCAGCGAAATTAATCTTTTTTCTTCACAGAGAAAGCTCTACGTTAGCTGTGATCCTTACAACTTAGTTAGATTAAGATTTTGGGAAAATTTTATGTAGTCAGGTAGAGAATTTTTAAAGGAGCATCTACCGCTGTAAAGTCTGGTGGGGAGCGGAGGGGGGGCCCCCGCGGGCGAACACAGACAAGCTCTATAAAGAATACTGGATAAAGTTCACCAGACTTTAGTGTGAATGCACTGCAATAGCTTTTTTTTAACATTTTTTCATTGAAATTTTCCGGATATTGGGCACCTGAACTTTTTTTGGATACACATCTTTTCTAGTAACTCAGGTCTCTTTTGTTAGGTGCAAAACCCCCTTTTAATTTCAGTAAACATTTCAGACAGGGTTTCATTTTCAATTTGCCCATTCCACCTTTGTTATTTCTACCTTGCAGTTTTAAAAAAAAAAATCCAGCAATTTTGTAGTCAGCACAGGTTGATAGGTGCCCAAAAATACCTTGTATTTTCCGAAAAAATTTCAGTACGTGTTTTTTTCTTTTGGCCACTACAGCTTTGTTTTTTATTGGGCACCTTGCACTTAAATGGAATACAGCAATTTTGTATCACCACATGAAATTTAAAGGTGCCAAAAATACCTTTTTTTTTTCCGAATACATTACGATACGTGTTTTTTGCACTTTTGCCCAGTCCAGTTTTTATAAGGGCCCTTGCAGTTAAAATTTTTTAATCCAGCAATTGTGTTTACCCCAGTGAATTTTGGGGCCAAAAATACCTTTTTTATCCCAAAACTTTACAGAAAGTTTTTTTGACTTTTGGGGCCTAAGCTTTGTTATGATCCCTTTCACTTTTTTTGTGAATACTGCTTTTGTGTCAACCACAGGGGAATTTATAGGTGCCAAAAAAGTTTTTTTCGAAAAAAATTTCGTCGGTTTTTTGACTTTTTTGGCACTACACTTTGTTCATTGAGCACCTTGCCTTAATGTGAAAAATTTCAATTTTTTGGGGTCCCCAGGGTTGGGGTGCCAAAATACCCGAATATCCGAATAATTTTCAGATACGTGTTTTTTGACTTTGGGCACTAAGTTTGTTCATTTTGGGGCCCCTTTCACTTAAATTTTGAAAAACAGCAATTTTTTTAGTACCCAGGGGAATTGAAAAGGGGCCAAAATACCCGTATTATCCAAAAAAATTTCAATACGTGTTTTTTTACTTTGGCGCACTACGCTTTTTTCATTAGGCACCTTTCCTTAAATGTAAAACAGAATTTTTTAGTACCCAGGGGAATTGAAAGGTGCCAAAAAATACCTTTTATTATTTCCCAAAACATTTCAGATACTTGTTTTTTTTACTTTGGGGCACTAAAAATTTGTTCATTGAGGGACCTTGCACTTAAATGTGAATACTGCAATTTTGTAGTTACCACAGTAATTTAAGGGCCAAAAAAATACCTTTTTTTATCCAAACTTTTGATACATGTTTTTTGACTTTTGGGGCACTACACTTTGTTATTTAGGACCTTGCATTAATGGAAAACTGCAATTTTGTATCACCACAGGGGAATTTAAAAAGGGGCCCCAAAAAACTTGTTTACCCCAAAACATTTCAGATACGTTTTTTGACTTTGGGCACACCTTTGTTTATTTTAGGCACCCTTTCATTAATTGAATACTGCAATTTGTAGTCACCACAGGGGAATTTATAGGTGGCCACAAATACCTTTTATTATCCCATAATTACAGATACGGTTTTTTTTACTTTGGTGCACTACAGCTTTGTTCATTGAGGCCCTTGCACTTAAAAGGAATACGCAATTTTTTAGTCACCCCAGGGAATTGAAAGGGCCAAAAAACCTTGTATTATCCGAAAAATTTTCAGTACGGTTTTTTTTACTTTGGGGGCACTAAAGCTTTGTTTTATTGAGGCACCCTTTCACTTAAAATGAAAACGAATTTTGTAGTCCCCATGAAATTTAAAGGTGCCAAAAAAAAACCTTGTAAAATCCAAAAATTTTCAGATACGGTTTTTTGACTTTGGGGCACTACAGCTTTGTTTATTGAGGCACCTTGCACTTAAAAGTGAATACACAATTTTGTATCACCCCAAAGGGGAATTTTAAAGGTCCAAAATACCCTTTTATTATCCAATAAAATTTTTGTACGTGTTTTTTGACTTTGGCGCACTACGCTTTGTTCATTGAGGCACCTTTCATTAAATGTGAATCAGCAATTTTTTAGCACCCGGTGAATTTAAAGGGGCCAAAATACCTTGTATTATCCGAAAACATTTTAGATACTTGTTTTTTCACTTTGGCCTCAGCTTTTTTCTTGAGGGACCTTGCACTAAATGTGAAAACTGCAATTTTTTAGTTACCACAGGGGAATTGATAGGTGCCAAAAAATACCTTTTATTTTCCAAAACATTTCAGTCTTTTTTTTTGACTTTTGGGGCACTACACTTTGTTTATTGAGGCACCTTGCACTTAAATTTGAAATGCAATTTTTTGTCACCACGGTGAATTGAAAGGTGCAAAAATACTTGATTTTTCCGAATTTCTTTTTAGAAAGTGTTTTTTGACTTTGGCGCACTACAGCTTTTTTATTTAGGGACCTTGCACTTAAAATGGAATACTGCAAATTTTTTTTAGTCACCACAGGTAAATTTATAGGGGCCAAAAAATACCTTTTTTTATCCCAAATTTCATTAAGATACGTGTTTTTTGCACTTTTCCCCGTCCCCGATTTGTGATAGAGACCTTGCAGTTAAAATTTAATCCACAATTGTTTTACCACAGGTGAATTGATGGTGCCAAAAAAAATTTTATTATCCGAAACATTACGATAGGTTTTTTGACTTTTGGGGCACACACTTTTTTCATTGAGGCACCTTTATTAAAATTGAATATAAACAATTTTTTTTGTCACCCCAGGGGAATGAAAAGGGGCCAAAAATACCTTTTTTTTACCGATACATTTCAGATACGTGTTTTTTAGTTTGGCACAGGCCACTTTGTTGATAAACTACTTTTCGTTAAATTTGAATACAGCAATTTTTTAGTCACCAAGGGGAATTAAGGGCCAAAAATACCTTTTATTACCGAATACTTTCGATACGTGTTTTTTCACTTTGCGCAGGCCAGCTTTGTTGTAGATTACTTGCAGTTTTAAATTTAATCCGCAATTTTGTTTTTTATTGGGGAAATTTGGGAAAACTGTGTTTGCCGTCTTTTAATAAGGACTTTCCCAAACTCTTCCATACATTTTCAAATGTTTTTTTTCTGAAAATGGGGCGAAATTCAGGTGGTAAGCGAGCAAAGAGGTGGGTAGGACCAAGTAGTAGAAGGTACAGAGAAGGTGCTCCCTTCCAGGCGGCGACAACACCATACCAGCGGATTCGTCAGTTGTAGGACCATCAGGCCTTTCCACGCTGGGTCACGGCCCTGTGAAAACTCAGTAACGACAGCGCGCATCTGTCCTTCAGTGGTTTGTAATGCAACCTGCGTCCAGCAGTCTTAACCTCCTCGTGCCTCCCAATCACCCGGCCACAAATGGTCGTCATCAGCATCACCAAGCATCCGGCCCAACAGAAGCAGTCCAATGTCAACTCGTGTACCCACGCACTGTTGGATAATCCATTTTCTGAAGAACTCTTGATGACAAAAGCGGTTGTGGGTCAGAAGGCATGGTTAAAGAGTTCAAGAGCCAAAGAGGTATGATTTTCTCCTTGCTCCGACGCCCAGTTACTGAAGCCATCAGAGGTAGTGAAGAAGCCGGTCAATCGGCAAAAATCCCTGGGCGGGTCGGCAACGCCTTGCAGTCCCTCTTGGCTTGTAGCCCGCAGCTCCTGGATGGCAGAATGTAAGGACGACCAAGTCACCTGAGTTGTGATGATGATGATGACGACATTCTGCGTGATCCAACGTGGTCTTATCAGCAGAATTTGCTTGCGAGCGCTTCATCACTCGGACAGGAGGAAGACGATGGGGTAGGGTCCAGAACGGTTCCCCTCAAAAAGGGAGAGGGCGGTCGCAGATGTCCCGCTGAGTATGATCCGCAAGCCACGGTCAGCGCAAACCCCGCTCACTCGCTTATTGCCGTCAAGAGGTCAGGACCTCTCAAGCCTGGGCCTTCTTGAGCAAGCCCTCTGATTCCCCAGCGATGTCATATGCCGGCTTTTGCCGTAAACGTATAAGTAGAGGCAATAACCTTAGGTGGTTTAACCACCACCAACAAGTCTAGTCACATGCAGCTAATGCATGAGTTGAAATGGAGCAACACTAGGCCAAAAAAGGCCAGACCGACAGCCGGGCCCTCCAACCACTGTCACAACCTTCTGTCTCCGCCACCACCTCCTCCGCCGCCACCAAGCGTTCCTCTGCTTCCCATGTCTCTCAGAGTCATGATCAGTGGATCAGCCTCCGCTTCAAGCCTCCACCGTCACCACCCGAGTATCACCAGCACCAACCAGCAGACCCATGACCTACCCTTTCTCCTCCGGCAGATTGACGACTTGCACGCCGTACAGCGGCCTACTTCTAGCAGCAGCCTCTGTCTTCCAGGTTTGGGAGCATAAGAAACACGTTAACGCCGAAGACCGATCCCAAAGCCAAAAGCCTGAATGTCGGCCATTGCCAGGCCTTTTTAGCCTTGGAAATGTTGCCTTACCGTCTGGTGGACACAGATGGGTGTCCAACATGACATTGCCTTTGCCTTCCCCCAATGACCAAGATGCCGAGCGCAACTGTCTTTGCCCAGAAAAGCGTTACCTGCCCTGGCCAGCCACGTGTCACTAAAATTCAAGTGCGTTGTCTTGCATCTGTGGCCAGAAAAGCCCATCTGACCACCGACACATGGATAAGTAAGCACGCCAAGGCCGCTATATCCTCTGGTGACACTCACTGGGTGATCTGGTTGGATTTCCTCTGGGTGACGGGTTGGCTCTCAGGCTCGGCGCACGCTCTTCCAAACCGCAGGATGGTGCATGGTTCTTTCCCCCAAGGTCCTCCTGGTGGCATCACGTGCCAGCGAAACCAAGGCCGTTGTTGAAATTAATCTGTCTTGGAGACCGTCCCACACACAGGTCAGGAGCTTAGGATGGCTCTCCGCACCGAGACCGTGCGCTGGCTGTTGCCAGAACCTTGTGCCAGCAAAGGTTGGTGTGCGATAACGGGCGAAATCGCTGGCCACCCCTTAAGATCGGTTAGGCTGTAGCACATCCCCATGCTGGCACATGTCACGAACCTTGCCGTCAAGAATTTCTAAAGAGCTACCGGTTCTGGACAGCCTGCTGAGAAGGCTCAAAGTCTAAGTCCGCAACTTCCACTGTTTTCGCCGACCCTGCTCTCTTCCCGCCGTGGCTTCTTAGCAGCGTCAGCTCGCCTTCCCCATCAACCGTCTCAATGTTGACGTGGCCAACACGCTTGGAATTCCACCCCTCCCACATGCTCCAGCGATTGTGGCCAGCAGCGCAATGCATTACTCAGTACCCGAAGTGACCATGGCCTGACAAGCCGCGTACGGACCTCGGGTTATGACCACCGAGATGGAGTCAAGTGAAAGCAGCTCTTCACCATCCTTGCCAGTTTTGAAGAAGCCACCCAAAATGTCAGTTGCGGGACAATGCCCATTGTCGCATGAGCATAGTGGTTATCTTAGTTCTGGAACGATCATTGGACACACTGAAACAACAGGTCCCGCCCGCGACGGAGGGAGACGGACACAGATGCGGACTACGAGCCTTTTCTCTCCGTCAAATCCACAAGCCCCGACAGTTTTCACAATTTCAATCGGTCCCTTCATTAGCGCAGTGGTTCGGGTCGCAGAGCTTAGTGCCAAGGTGCGCATCAGCTCTCAGGGTGCATCATCACAGCAAGTCAGGCAGGGTTGAAGCTGTGCCGGAGCAGTGGAGTAGGAGGAGGAGAGTATTCCTAACACCGGACGATACGATGGACCCCTGCCTTGGAAAGAGGGTTGGCGACGAATATTTGAGGCGGAGTGAGGAAGATGAAGGAAGATCAGTATTTTGCTAGTGCCCCTCGAGCCCAGAAGGCATGGTAAATCAAGGCTCCATCCTCACATGAGTGCTTGGATGCACCTTTCCTCCAACATGATCCTCGATAAGCCATTTAAGGCCATCAAAATGATCAATATTACTGGTGGCCACCCTCCTGGATCCCCGGATACAAACAAAAACTCAGCACTTACCTTCCACCCACCCAAATAGAGAGTAAAATGCAGAAAATGGAGACCTTGCTGAATGAGTCAACATGAGACATCTGTTGCAACTGCTTCAACTTTCCCCAAATGTCACGAGTGGAACAACATCACCGACGTACGCAGTAAGTTGCCAAGTAGCTGAATCGGCAGCAGCAGCAGCAGCAGTCAAGGTGCAGAAGCGCAAATGTGTGACCTCAGGCAATCTTTATTTTACCGACCTCACCAACGCGATGCAATGCAGGCACACATCCAACACCACAGAGACCAGCTTAAGAGCATGGTGCACGACTATCTGCGTCTCAAACACTGATGTTTTTGGATGTGATCTGACCCAATAGACTACTAGGTATCCAAAATGGACGAAATTGGCCCGAGCTCGCTCGCCTCACACGCCATAAGATGTGTTTGTCCTGCCAGCAGCCAGCGCCATATCTGAAGCGACCTTCAGCACAGCTGGATGAAGTACATTACAGAACAAAATCATCCGGCTTTCCACAGATAATGTGGATCGTTTGAATTTTCATCAAGAAGAATCAGCATGGATCTCTGAAGATGTTGTGGCCCCAATTGCCGAGGTCACCGATTAGTTGCCGGTCTACTTCACATTCCTCTACAAACATAAATGGTCTTCTTGACAACTTTTTTTTAAAATTGATACATTTCATACTGCAATATTTTATTCGTCATTTCCCAACATATTCAATTTCTGGTTTTGCTGGAGAGACTGTAAAAGTCAGCAAGGTTTCATGACAACACCGTATCCATTAACTCACTTTAACTTTAGAAGTATTTTCGCAAGTCAATGGTATTTGAGGCATTGTTGCTGCGAGAAACAGCTATAAATTATGGTCCTTTGAACAGAAATGTGGCATTATAATGCATTTCTTCCCTCACAATTTTAATAGTGGCTGAGAAGTCATATTTATAATTTTTTGGGTCAGCGTGCTGTGAGATACAGCAAATAAACAAGGTCCTTTGGAACAGAAATTGTTGCTTTTTTAAGTGGCAATATCCCTCACAATTTTTATATTGGCTGAGAAGACATATTAATAAATTTTTGGGGTCATGTTTGCTGTAGATACAGCAATAATCAATGCTCCATTGGTGAACAGAAAATGTGGCCTTCTAAGTGGCATTATCTCCCTCATACAATTTTTTAATAGTGGGCTGAGAAGTCATTTTTATAATTTTTTTTGGGTCATGCCGGCTTTGAAAAGCAGCAATACTACAGATCCAATTATAAAAAATGGTTGTTTTTCTAACAGACCTTTGTTCTCACAATTGGCCCAATGGCACCAAGGTCATGCTTTGAATTTTTTGGGGCATTTTGCTGTGACAGCAGCTATACTACCGGTCCTATTATAAAAATATGTTGTTCTACAGACAATTGATCTTCACAATTGTCCAAATAGTGGCTCATAGGGTCATGCTTGAATAGTATTGGGGGGCATTATTGCAGTGACATTTCAGCTATACTACAGGGCCTATTATAAAAAAATTTTGTTTATTCTAACAGACATTTGGTTCTCACAAATGTCAGAGGGCTCAAGGGTGAATGGTGCTGTCAGAAACATGAATAGGTAGGGGACACTGATTAATGGTCACAATAATTGGCAAATTACTTTGATTTCTGCAAGATCTTAACATAGCTATACAATCCCTGTATTGAGACAACCATTTGAATAACAATAAATAAAGAAAAACAAAGGCATGGTGGATTCCATCCTATTTTAAAAAATGTGTTTTCTTAGAATAAAACAACTAAAAAACTTAGCATGTAACAAAAACTTGCATGAAAAAAAAATCCACAGAAATTGTACAAGGGAGGTACAGGCAAACTAGACCAAGATGAAGGATATTCCGTAGGACATTGTGCTGAGTATGGAGCACGGACAGAGAACAAAGTACAGAGACAATTTCCTCCAGCATTTATGAGTAAAATGAGATGAGAATGCCAAGAAAAATGGGCACCTGGTGAGTCAACAGAGCATTAACCACTCAGTAAATTCCAAGTGAATCTCAATTGGTCCGCAACTCTTACGGAGTGGCAAGCGCTACCCAGGACAAGCAGTCAATGTCCAGTGGAACACTAAAATGGTGGTTAGAAAAGACTCCTTTTTCCGGCACTTTTAATCTGGGGTTCATGCCGGTTTGGGGCTCATGCTGTGTCCCAGGACAGGTATAAGTCCCAACTGTCCAGTGAAAACTAAAAAGGTGGTTGAAAGACACCTTATTTCCCCGGCACTATTTTAATCATGGGTCACTGCAGGTTTTGGGCTCATGCTGTGGCCCAGGACATGATAGTCTATGTCCAGTGAAACTAAAATGGTTGGTTGAAAGACTCCTTTTTTTCCGGCACTTTTTAATCTGGGTCCATGCAGGTTTTGGGGCACATGCTGTTGGCCCAGGACAGAGGTAAATAGTCAATGTCCAGTGAAACTAAAATGGTGGTTGAAAGACACCTTTTTCCGCACTTTTTTTAATCTGGGGTCATGCAGGTTTGGGGGCTCATGCTGTGGCCCATGACCAGGGATAGTCCTATGGTCCAAGTGACAACTAAAATGGTGGTTGAAAAGACTCCTTTTTCCGGCACTTTTTAATCTGGGGTCATGCGTTTTGGGCCATGCTGTGGCCCAGGACAGGATAGTCTGATTCCAGTGAAACTAAAAAGGTGGTTGAAAGACTCCTTTTTCGGCACTTTTAAATCTGGTGGTCATGCAGGTTGGGGCTAAATTGCTGCCGTTCCAGGAACAGGGATATTCAAATGTCCAGTTCAAGAAATGATGGTTCAAATCATAACTGCCCTTCCTGGCAACTTTTTAATTTGTGTCATGCAGGTTTAAGGCTCATGCTGTGTGCAAGCACAGAGATAGTGAATGTGTGTGATTTTTTTTCTGTGGCTTTATAACCTAAGTGTGATGCCTAAAAAGTAGCACTTATCCATTTGACTGTTGTGGGATGTTAATTCAGCTTTCTCCCAGCCCGTGTTTGGGTGTAAGAATGAGGGTGTTGTTTGCTCTCGCCATAGATTTAATGGTCATCGCGACACTAGCATCGACATGACGAATATCTTGTGATAGATGGTCATACTATCGAACCATCGACCTACTGTCGATGGCCAACGTAATCGCTCCAACACACTAATATTGACCAATCAGAATAGCAGCGACAGGGACCCATTCAAACACTATGGAGAATATTGACCAAATCAATTCAAGAGAGGCTGACAGTTTCAAAAACAGTAAAAATGCAGAAAAGAGCTATTAGGTTGAGCTAGCGGGGGCTCGCCCAGCTTAGCCAATCAAGCCGAGCTACTTTCTCATAGAGTTCTATGGGGAAAAGAGATTCAGAGTGAGCGAGCTCTGTGATTGGCTAGCTTAATAGAGGCGCGGTTATTTGAGCCAACGGGAAGAGCGAGGCTGACCCACTTATTGGTTTTTCTAATGCAATCTTGAATAAAACTGTACATTGCCGAAATCAAATTATAAGAGTACAGAAGTTGTACCGATCTGTATATAAAATGATCAATAAAATGGGGGTAACGAAAAAAAAATATTTATACATAGGTTAGAATGGGTCCATGTCGCTCATTTTGATTGGTAAATAATACTCCAGAGGATATAATGGGCTACTGTCGCTCCTATTCTGATTGGCTGGTATCTGCCGACCAATCAGAAGAGCTTAAACAATTTGAATTACTGTATTTCCCGGCAAATCTCTATATTGCAATTCCTTATGTAGCGCCGGTCTCGGCGACAAACGCGTTGTTAGGGATTTAGCGGATTTATTTTTAGAGAAGGTTTCAGCGCTTTATCTGATAATGTTTTACACTTAATAAAAATGATTTTTTTTATCATACTCCATGCCGCACGGCGCTGAGAGCCGAGATTGCATTGCGCCGATCTCTCCATAGACTACAATGGGAGAAGTAGCTCGCGCTCTAATGGGCTGGGATAGCCAAGCCCCCGCTAGCTCAAACAATCAGCTCTTTTCTGTATTTTTACTGTCTTTTGAACTGTCCCGCCTTTGATTTTGATTGGTCAAAACTTCTCCATAGGATATAATGGGTCTTTGTCGCTCCTATTCTGATTGGCTGGTTTATGCCGACCAATGAGAAGCGCTTACAGAATTTGAATTACTATATTTCCTGGCAATTCTCTCTATTGCAATTCCTGATGTAGCGCCGGTCTCGGCGATAAAAGCGTTGTTCCGGATTTAATTGATTTATGTTTATAGAAGGTTTCAGCTCTTTTTCAGATAATATTTTACAACTAATAAAAATGATTTTTTTTCATCATACTCCATGCCGCACGGCGCTGAGAGCGGAGATTTCATTGCGCCGATCTCTCAATAGACTACAATGGGAGAAGTAGCTCGCGCTCTGATTGACTGGGATAGCCAAGCCCCGTTTAGCTCAACCAATCAGCTCTTTTTTTACAATTTTACTGTATTTTGAACTGTCCCGCCTTTGAATTTGATTGGTCAATATTTCTCCATAGGTTTTAATGGGTCTGTCGCTCCTATTCTGATTGGCCGGTTTCTGCCGACCAATGAGAATAGCTTTCAGAATTTGAATACTGTATTTCCCGGAAAATTTCCAATACCCTTAATTCTTGTTTTTGCGCCGTTCTAGATTTTTGGAAAGTGATTTTTTTTATGTATTTTTTATTTTTGAGGTTTGAGCTCTTTTCTGAGAATGTTTTACGCCTTTATAAAGGCGATTTTTTTGGAATCATACTGCACGAGCTGAGCGCCGGGATTTCTTTTGCGATCTTCTATGTTTCCTCGCATGTTCCGTTCTCGCTTCACTTAGTCTCCGCCGGAGCATTTATACCAGAATCAACCAGGTCTGACTGTCGGAGCTGCCGAGCGCTGCATTGCGCCGCACTTTGCCGACTCGCGATCGTACATGCCTCGGAGTCTTCGAGCGCGCCGCGTCCCGCCCCGGAACGCCTACAGCGCGCCCACACCGCACCCATTGACGGCCACTTCTTGTGAGGCGCAGCCGAAAGTGGCGAACGCTGCGTCTAACACCGCATCCCTGCGTCCGACAGCGGATTCGGGCAGGTGAGGCGCAGAATACGCCTGAAAACAGGCGTAAAGGCCGATCTTACATGTCGCCCCAAGTCTTTCTGTGATAAAAATAGGAAGGTGTACTTCCTTAGGGACTTCTCAAACTGTTAGGGCATGTCCCCACTGCATGGGTTTTCGGCTTGTTTTTCAGACGGTTTGTGGTTTTGCAGACCGCCTGAAAAACCGGCCGAAAAAGAGCAGAACGGGGCGCTATGGAAAACCCGTGTGGCAGTCCCCACTGCAATGGTTTTCCGCCCTGCGGTTTTGCTGCCCGCGGTCCGCCTGCAAAGCATTGTGTATGCACATTCGGTTTCCGGACGGAATATGTGCATCTCAATGTGAAGGGGGAGGGCTTTTCTCCGCTCATTGCAGAGAAAAAACGTCCCCCCCGCGGCCGTGGGAACAGCCAGTGCAAATGCCGGTCGCATAACCGACCGGTATTTGTCACTTGCCGTGTAAACGGCCCCTTAGTCGGAGGGATTGGTATACTTATGTATCTGCACCTGTTCCCTGCATTATGTAGGAAAGACGATTTGACTACTGCGTTGCCATATAGGAGACCATCTGGGAGATGTGAGAAATAATAGAGATACGGCTATTGCAAGACACATTTGGGAATACCACAAGGGTGACCCAACTTGGCTGAAGTTTTTGGTTATTGAGGTTATACATATTTCACCTAGAAAAGGTGATCTCAATACTAGAGTTTTACATAAAGAGGCGGAGTGAATCTATAGGCTAAAATCGATGAACCCAAATGGGTTGATTGAAACATTACAATTTAGGTGTTTTGTGTAGGCTCGCTTGCTACACAGATTCTTGGTTAATGATGAATAGAATTTTTCTTGCAATAATGGATAGGGGATATCTGCCGATAAATGGACGCCTAACCCCGTGTACTTTAACGGTTGTGGAAGTGCTATCATATGTAGTTTCCACCATTATCCATTATCACAGTCACTATGTCTCATAAAGGAGTCACCACCAATCTACCTTTATGTTTTAGAGTTTTGTTTAAATGTGGGCAACTCTTTAGTGATATTGTGTGGGAGATGTCTTTTTTTCAACCGTACTATGATGTCACTATGATGTCTGATTAATCACCATCTGTATATATGGCAGAATAAACATTTATATTGAAGATTTTTTTTGTGGGCAAATTTTAGATCACATAAGACTGTTTTTTCTAAAATAGGATTTAGTCTGGCCCGTTATATGTATTGGAGTCACATATATAATGTCCATTATATTTTGATATTGTAGAAAATGAGTAAAAATGGATGTACATGTTATGAATTATGTTGTTACACTGATTATTGATATTTGTTTTCTGCATTATATCTTGGCATGTGCAAGGCATTTGGTATATGCAGATTGTGCCACTGGCTGCTGGGATCTTTTTTGCCTTTTGGGTGCACTGTGTGTCTAAACTGGGCATGCACAATGCATACCTGGATCTGGACAATGTTTTTTTGCCACCTGCGCCTAACGATCATGTCATCGTCATTATTGGGCGGCGTCATCACACCAGCGAGTGTGCGCATGTGCAGTATTGTTTTTTCGGCGAACGTGCCTGCCGGTCACATGGTCATCTTCATTCGGTGATGTCATCACACTAATGAGCGCGTGCATGTGCAGTATTGGCTATAGTACACCGAGGCTTTCGGTTCTGATCCCCATTGGGATGCGATGCTGTGCAGGTGAGATTGGTGAACCTCTTTATTTTTGAGAAATTTGAAGTGTGGCTATAAAAAGTGTGGCTTTGTTATTATTAAACTATGCCCAGAAATTAGTGGCGCACACTATTCACATTTAATCCTTGTGTGCAATCCAGCTGTTTGAAGTTGTATATTCCCCTGATGAACCTGACAATACAGGGGAGAAGCGCCAGGATTTGTCAATGCTTTTTTTTCTGATTCCTTGGTTACTTTGGACCCACTGTAGGGCAATACCAGGGTTATTTAAGGGATCGCCAAGGGGAGTATGGTCGACCTTGTCGGGGTGATACCCCACAATTGTTTGTAGGGCGTTTCAGCAGGGCTTTTGTTGGGGTAGACTGTTGGGTCTAAATTATCTTTGTAGATCCTTTTCTCATCAGGAATTCTATCTAAAGAGAGGACAACAGTACCGTGAGTAGAAACCATTGAGAGTGTATAGTTATTTCTAGATGTATGGTGTAGTTAGGTAGGCAGCACCCAGGTAGGTAGACTGTAGGTATGCCCCAGGTAGCTTAGTAGGATGTTGCTAGGCCCCAGGTAGCTAGATTGGTAGGTCCCAGGTAGGCTGTAGGTGGGTTCCACCTAGGTATGTAGGTAGGCAGGCTATATGTGGGGCCCATATAGGAAGGTAGACTATATGTGGGGCCCACATAGGTAGGTAGGCTATAGGTGGGGCCCACATAGGTAGGTAGGCTATGGGTCAGGCCCACATAGGTAGGTAGATAGGCTATAGGTGGGACCCACATAGGTGGGTAGGGTATAGGTGGGGCCCACATACGTAGGTAGGTAGGTATCTAGGCTATAGGGGGCATAAAATAGGCAGGCAGGGTTTAGGTAGATGATAGGAGGCCTAGATAGGGTGGCAGTTGTTTGGTAGGCTATAGGGGCCCGCGAAAGTTAGGCAGTGTTTAGGTAGGCTATAGGGGACCCTATATAGATAGGCAGGGTTTAGGTAGGCTATATGGGGCCCCAATAGATAGGCAGGATTTAGGTAGGCTAAAAAGGGCCCATATATGGGCAGGCAGGTTTAGGTAGGCTAAAAGGGGCCCATATATGGGCAGGCAGGTTTAGGTAGGCTATAGGGGGCCCCATATATGGGCAGGCAGGTTTAGGTAGGCTATACGGGGCCCGAATATATAGGCAGGATTTAGGTCGGCTAAAAGGGGCCCATATATGGACCAGCAGGTTTATGTTTATGTGCATTTATCATATAAAATGAATATAAAAATATATAATATACTAAAAATATAAAAATATCTCCTATAAAATGTATTTAAAATTAATAGAATCTTAAACTAATTTTACATTACATAACCCACTGATGTTGTTCAGATATTTACATTTTTAATGTTTAAATTTATTTTTGCTGCTCTCACCCTTTATTTTAAATACTGCAGTCCACCAAGCAAGATCACCATCATAGTTTCTATTTGGTGACATGCTATTCTAATGACTTTTTTTTTATTATTATTATTATTTATTTTATAGCGCCATTGATTCCAGGGCGCTGTACATTCAGGGGGTTACATACATAACATAAGTCAAGCAATTACAGTATTATTTCAAGCCTATCTATAGAGTATACACATGTTTGGCGCATTACTAATGCACCTAAGTTCCATAATGCGCCAAACACATAGGCGAGGCACGTTGAACTTTAAACCATTTACAGTCACACATAAACCACTTCTATACATTCAGTCGCATTATACACTGAAAACAAGACGTGTTAATTCACTTCGAAGCACCTTCTTTCATGTAGAGAAAAACAAAGCGAAGTCCAGTCTCGAAGTAAATAACGGACAATCCTTTATTCCAAAATGATGGGTGCAGAGGGTACATAAAAACGTGGCAAGCAAACCAACGCGTTTCAGGAGCGATTCAGCTCCCTTGTTCACGGCATACAGATAACACTCAAATGAGCAAATTAAATAGAGGGCTGATCGCCATAAAAGCGATACGTCACATCCCTTCCATTTGCTTACTGAGTGTGCAAAACAATAATATATAAAATAGAACATTTTTTAAAATTTTATTAAATATCTTTGCTTAACCATTGTTAATGTATATGAGTATATGTTGCTGTTATGGAAAAGATATTATGGGGTTAGTGTATATACGCTAGGTCATTGCGAAGATTAAGCCCCACTGGCATTCTGGTTTGTAATTCCAGGATCCAGAAGGCTTCTCGCAATTGAACCTTTCGTTGCCAGTTTCCACCTCTCTCTGGACATTCTACTCTTTCTAAGCCAAAGAAAGATAGACTACTTGTGTCACCAGCATGTTCTTCTACGAAATGCTTTACTACCCCTGAGTAAGTACTGTGTCCTTTCTTAATATTATAAAGATGCTCAGCTATCCTTGTTTTTCGATTACGGATGCTGCATCCTTTATATAATTTGTCACATTTACTACAGGTGATACCATAGACTATGTGATCCGAGTCACAATTAATGGACTTTCATATAATGTATTCTTTTTGATGGTCTTGATTTACTTTGAAAATTTTTGTTTTCCAAGCATATTTGCACATATTGCATCTACGCCCACCGCATGGGAAAAAACCCTTTTGCGTGAACCAAATTTTCTTATCTTTTTGACTTACAAAAGTACTCGGTGAGATCTCATTGCCTATGGTTTTATTTCTTTTAGGTACACAATTAACCCCTTTCTCCAAAATTTTAGACAATATATTATCTTGTCTAAGTATGTTGATGTTTCTAAAAAATATCTTTTTTATTTTATCAAAGCTATCATTATATGGTGTTGAAAAGACCAAATTATGATTTTTAGGGGAATCTTTATTTTGTTTTGGGGACATTTATTAGTTAAATAGTCTTTTTGAGTTTTGTTCTGCATTTTGTGAAGTGCTCTATTTATTTGCATTTCTTTGTATCCCCTATTTTTTAGTCTGTGTATGATGTTAGTTTTTTCTTTCTCAAAGTCATTATCATTGGTACATGCCCTTTTGGCTCTTATAAATTCGCCCAAAGGAATGGCATTAAGCGTATGTCTGGAATGGCTACTTTCTGCTCTCAGAATTGTGTTGCCGCTGTTGGGCTTACGGTATAGAGCAGTAGTTACCTTGGAGAGTGTGGAATCACCCCTCAAAAGAATATCCAAAAATGGAATTTTTTCCTTATCATATGTATGCGTAAATCTCAAATTCAGCGTATTCAAATTTAAATAATCCACAAACTCCGGTATGGACGCCACATCGTGACCCCAGACAATTAAGAGGTCATCGATGTAGCGCCCATACCAGAGTATACAGTGACTGAAAGGATTACCTGTATCAAAAATAACCTGTTGCTCCCACCATGACATATAAAGATTCGCGATGGATGGAGAAGAAGTGGCCCCCATGGGTACTCCCATGCATTGCAGGTAATAACTATTATCAAATTTAAAGTAACTATGTTTCATTAGGAAATCCACACTCTCCAATAGGAACAATTTGAGCCCCTCATCATATAGGCTATGTTTATTAAGATGGTATTGTAGGGCTGGCAGTACTTGTTCCTGGGGTATGTTCGAGTAAAGGCTTACTACATCTAAACTTAACCATGTGTAGGTAGTCGACCATGTAAAATTCTATAATTTTTGCAATACCATTTTGCTGTCCTTTAAATATCCAGGGGCTGTCATAATTTGGTCTTTTCAACACCATATAATGCTAGCTTTGAGAAAATAAAAAAGATATTTTTCAGAAACATCAACATACTTAGACAAGACAATATATTGGCTAAAATTTTGGAGAAAGGGGTTAATTGTGTACCTAAAAGAAATAAAACCATAGGCAATGAGATCTCACCGAGTACTTTTGTAAGTCAAAAAGATACGAAAATTTGGTTCACGCAAAAGGGTTTTTTCCCATGCGGTGGGCGTAGATGCAATATGTGCAAATATGCTTGGAAAACAAAAATTTTCAAAGTAAATCAAGACCATCAAAAAGAATACATTATACAAAAGTTCATTAATTGTGACTCGGATCACATAGTCTATGGTATCACCTGTAGTAAATGTGACAAATTATATATAGGATGCAGCATCCGTAAACTAAAAACAAGGATAGCTGAGCATCTTTATAATATTAAAGGGGATTTGCCACCAGACCAAGTACTGACCTCCGTTCAGTATGAGAGCAAGATGTCAACAAATCATGCTGAGTCATGAAGCTGCAGGGGAGAGAGGGAGAGGGGAGGGGGGAGTGAGGAATCCAAAGGGAGCGTCTTAAAACTTAAGTGAACTAATAAACAGTACAACAGTGGAATCAATACAGCAAGACACAGAGCCTCAGACCGCACTGTCAGGAGAAACCTTATCTGCTAAGCAGCTAATGTAATGTAAACAAATCACGAGCTGACAGAGACGCACACAGACACACACAGACAGAGCACAGAGCCTGCATAACGGATCCTGTGACATGTTCACTCAAATAATCAAACTATAACTTGTGAATTCTGTATACAAAAGAGAACACCTATTCTACACAGCAGCGTGAAAGCTTCTTCATCAGATAAAGCAGGGATCTAATAACACTACAGCTTAGTTATTCTGTATACAAAAGAAAACATATTGCTACCCGGTGCCTTAAAGACCATTCATTCTGCCTGTCATCAGATAGAAGGATTCACGCAAGCGCGCGCCTTTCAGCTCCTGGGTCGTGACTAGGGAGCTTTGTGGTAACCAAGGGGGGGTTGAGAAATGCTGTAGCTCTCAGAGTTTTCACATTTTTTAATCACATATATTTAGAAAAGTGATTAAATACCCATTTTGGAGGTTCCCACGTCAACATTACATGGTGGCAAAACCCCTTTAAGAAAGGACACAGTACTTACTCAGGGGTAGTAAAGCATTTCGTAGAAGAACATGCTGGTGACACAAGTAGTCTATCTTTCTTTGGCTTAGAAAGAGTAGAATGTCCAGAGAGAGGTGGAAACTGGCAACGAAAGGTTCAATTGCAAGAAGCCTTCTGGATCCTGGAATTACAAACCAGAATGCCAGTGGGGCTTAATCTTCGCAATGACCTAGCGTATATACACTAACCCCATAATATCTCTTCTATAACAGCAACATATACTCATATACATTAACAATGGTTAAGCAAAGATATTTAATAAAATTTTAAAAAATTTTCTATTTTATATATTACTGTTTTGCACACTCAGTAAGCAAATGGAAGGGAAGTGACGTATCGCTTGCATGGCGATCAGCCCTCTATTTAATTTGCTCATTTGAGTGTTATCTGTATGCCGTGAACAAGGGAGCTGAATCGCTCCTGAAACGCGTTGGTTTGCTTGCCACGTTTTTATGTACCCTCTGCACCCATCATTTTGGAATAAAGGATTCTCCGTTATTTACTTCGAGACTGGACTTCGCTTTGTTTTTCTCTACATAATTCACGTCCTGCGACTGAGGACGAATTGCCCAGCCGGAGTTAGGAGAAACAACAACGGGATAGACCAGGTGCACACTCTGCAATCAAGGTGAGCAGACATTTCTTTGAATTTGCACCTTCTTTCATACATGTCTTCTTAAGAGTGATTTATTTAAAAAAAAAAGATGAAAAAGCACAATATGTGATTATTGCACAAATAAATTTAAAACACAAATAATTAAATAATTGCTACTTTTGTGCAGTTGATTTTCTTTGCAAGATTTAGGCCGTGTTCACACGGTTTATTCACGGCGGATTTGTGAGCCGGATTGCGCTCGCAAATCCGGTGTGAATAAGGGGCGGGACGGGGGCGGGG
Organism: Phyllomedusa bahiana; assembly: GCA_025379985.1. Taxonomy (NCBI): domain Eukaryota; kingdom Metazoa; phylum Chordata; class Amphibia; order Anura; family Hylidae; genus Phyllomedusa; species Phyllomedusa bahiana. Next base: position 28,750 of record JAODAL010026939.1, read on the forward strand.
CCGGAGTGCGGCGGGGCGCCGCTCCCCGGCCCCATAGACTGTCATTATCTACGGCGCGTACGCGCCGTAAATAATGTGCATGTCACTTTCTCCCCCCACGGTGGATTCGCCGAGCGGGGAGGAGCGACGGAATCCACTGTTTTCTATGAGAGCAGTGGATTACCGTAATTACTCCAACGGATTGGCGCCGTACTGCAGCGCAAATCCGGCGCGGAGTACGGCGCCAATCCGTGGACAAATAAGCCGTGTGAACGAGGCCTTACTGGATTGGAATATCCTCAACTAGCACAATACTAAAAAAAAGTAGAAGTGTCAAGTAACAATCTTCTCAGAAATTCAGTAGTGATAAATAAAGAGCCACTTAGTGTGTTTAAAGATTTTTCAAGAATAAAAGTTGACGGGCCCATGGGCAGAACTACCGGGGTAGCAGATGTAGTAACAGCTGATACGGGGCCTGCGTCCTTAGGGCACCTAAGGACTCGGGCCCCATAACAGCTGCTACATGTGCTACACCGGAAGTTCTGCCCCTGCTTGTATTATTTGCAAAACTCTTTCACATTGAACTTCCTTCTCCGTGTTTGCTATCGGAAGACTATTTTTTGGCTCAAACTCTTCTCTCTTTTACGCAACACTAACAGAGCTCTGCCAGCACGGAACTCTAGCTGCCAAACTGTCATCTTATGTGAACAGTCTGCTGCTTCTTTGTATAGGAACATTATTGTCAACATCAAATAATTATTAAATATGGAGTATTCTTGGGACAGTGGTGGGAAAGTTTTTTCATGACTATATTGAAGCTAGGAATTACCTAACAGTAGTTCCTATTGCATGTTTAAAAAGGCAGGGTGGATACTGCCCTAAAGTGAAATGAAGCAGCCACTGACACTGTCCACAACCTGATTTATGTCTGATCCTTAGCCCACTGAATCACCTTTTAAAACAACTCCTTCATATTTGGTGCATGCATTAGATTTGGCAGAATCCAATACAGGACAAAACAATACAAGGAAATTTCAGAACTCTACACATGGCTACTATGAGCCACAGAAAGTTTCCTTGGTGAGAAAGATATTGTAATGGTAAATTAAGTATTGGTGAGATGACTGACCAAGAAGTTATTGATAAGAAAGTGTTATTTTTTCATTATAAATTCTCCATTACCTCAGGTTACTAAATTTTCATAAAACATAGTAATACACGTAATCAGGCTGAACCAGACTTTCACAAGCTCCATTTTTATCTATTCTTGAAAATCTTATTTATCACTACTGAATTTCTGAGAGTATAAAGAGAGATATAGTCAGTATTACAAATTAAGATAATTAGCTGGAAACAACTTTTATGCTTAACCAAGAGATCAGTATGTTGTCTACCATTGTTCCTACGTCCTTGTGCAAATTGATTTTTAAAATTAGTTTGTCTATGTGCATCATCTTCTTAAAACTATGAGTATGAGACGATGACTGTAGGCACCGGTGATAAATCATTTCCAGGGGCGTAACTACCGGGGTAGCAGACGTAGCAGTTGCCACAGGGCCCAAACTCTTCGAGGGCCCGGGCAGCTGCTAACACATCTACTACCCCTGTATTTCGGCTCAGTTCACTGCCGGCGGGGCGAAGCTGGGGGGTCCGGCGCATCCGGCCTCTGAACGCCCGGGCCCTCTGGCCCGGGCGTTCAAAGTCAGGACTGTCCGGTGTTAGCAGAGTGGAGCGCTGCCGGCACTCCGCTCTGCTAATCAGCCTGCTAGGCGCAGGCGCCGGCCCACGGTGCTGACGTGAGCAGCGCGATAACGTCGCATCATCGCGCACAGACTGCCTGGGAACTGAGCTGCGAGGGAGCATGGGGCAGGTGAGTGGTTTCTTATTTTTTAATATTAATGAACCCTGCCAATATTCCCCCAAAGCCTGCTGCCATATATATAGCCCCCCAAAGCCCTGCCTGCATATAGCCCCCAAAAGCCTGCCTGCTTAGTAGCCCCCAAGCCCTGCCTGCCTATTTAAAAGCCCAAACCCCTGCTTCCCATATATATGCCTGCCTATATATAGCCCCTGCAAAGCCCTGCCTGCCTATATATAGCCCCCTGCCTATATATCGCCCCTCAAAGCCCTGCCTATATATAGCCCCTATAGCCTCCCCAAAGCTCTGCCTGCCTATATATAGCCTCCAAAGCCCTGCCTGCCTATATATAGCCCCCCAAAGCCTTGCTTGCCTATATATAGCCCCCATAGCCTACCCTATACCCTATGCCTCAAAGCCCTGACTATATATAGCCCCTATAGCCTACCCTATGCCCTCCCTGCCTGTATATATGGCCCTATAGCCTACTCTATGTCCTGTCTGCCTAAAAAGTTTGCTATGGGGCCAAGGCTTCTCTTGTTACGCCCCTGATCATTTCTATTTATAATACTTTGTCCTCTAATGTATTAGTGCTGCCATTGGTTTCCCTCAGCCACCATTGTTGGTGCGACTGTAACCACTATAGCTATATCCTTGCCGTATGAGGCTATATAATGTGAAGGAAATTAAAGTTGTAAAGTAGGTAGAAGATGCTGACTTTTATAGTGGAATAAACACTTCTAATAACAGTGTGGATGTGTAAATACTGTTACATAAACAAGCAACCCAGGTCATATTTCTGCCAACACAAATAGATTGTGCACTGGGATATGAAGAGTGTAGTAATGTTAGATGGACAGCGGAGTTGAACAAATACAGTGACATGTATGAAGTTGGAAATCCCTAAAGAAGCATTTATGCTATCTATCATACATGAAAAAACTTTGAGATTCTTGGTTCACATATTTTGATCAAAAAATGCTTAAGCTGCCCACGACTTTCAACGTGATCTCAGGTCGGGCAGTCCTATGCAATCTTTACCTCTCAATAGACCCAAAATTCCAGGCCCTCTCACTGGGTCAGCCGACTCCATTATCAGAGAGGAAAAAAATAAAAAAACACCAAACCTGCAAGCTGCACTTTTATGACAGCCTGTGAAAGTGGGCGTAGTGCAGAAAACCAAAATGGAGGCACCCCTTCCTCCCCATATATATGTGCCGCAACCCTGCCAGTGGCACCCAGGTTTGTATATTGTTTTTTCAGAAATGTTTTTTTGTGCAGAACCATACGTTGTATTTGGTGTATACTGCTTTTAATCTATATGGGGAGGACGGGGTGCCTCCATTTTGGTTTTTGCACTTACGCCCACTTTAAAAGGCCCGTCATAAAAGTGCAGCTTGCAGTGTTTGGTGTTTTTTTTTTTTTTTATTTTTTTCCTCTCTGGATAATGGAGGTCGGCCCTTTTGACCCAAAATGAAAGAGGCCTGGATTTGGCTCTATTGAGAGGTTAAAGATAGCAATAGGACTGCCCGACCTGAGATCACATTGAAAGTCCCGTGAGCAGCTTAAGCAAATTTTTTGATCAAAATATGTGAACCAGAATCCCCAAAGTTTTTTCATGTTTGATAGATAGCATAAATGCTTCTTTAGGTATTTCCATGTAATGTATTGCCCTTTTTGAAGTCGTGTGCCGCTGGTAGTGGTGTGCGTGTATATATATATATTGTGAGCTTTAGCGGCTCTGGAATCTTGGTACACGTACGTTTTCAGGCAGAGACAGAGACAGATCTTTGGGTGCAAAAATACAGGGCCTCTGTATTTTTATTAGCAGCAAACAGAACACAAAAACAAGTGCAAGGCATGCACAAACATAAACAAAATAAACGCCTGCCAGTCTGGGCTCTAACTAACACAGACTAACTTACTGACTGCTTGTAAGCTTCCTGCTGGATCTCCAGCGTGTCTCGTCTCCAGACTTAAAGGTAGCCTGGGAGTTGTAGTCAACTCCAGTCAGCTTCCCTGCTGACTTATATATTCCAGGTAAAACCTGGAGTGGAACCATGAGGAGTGGACCCATGGGGAGTGATCATCCACCCTGCTCTATGCTCACTCCCAATGAAAGGCCGACCCAGGAATGGCTGGAAGCCATGCTAACATTTAACGTTAAACATATGTCGACAGTCTATACTGTCGACACCTACCTAATATTGGCCTTTCATTCCCCCAAGGCTCCTTACCTTGGGGGCATGTGTCTGGACATTTGAAGGCGCATGCAAGGACTCTGGCCGGGATATATACACCGTTATATACCCTTCCTGCTGTTGCAACCTTACAATATATGTGCCGCAACCCTGCCACTGGCACCCAGGTTTGCATATTGTTTTTTCAGAAATGTTTTTTTGTGAAGAACCATACGTGGTATTTGGTGTATATTGCTTTTAATCTATATGGGGAGGAAGGGGTGCCTCCATTTTGGTTTTCTGCACTACGCCCACTTTCACAGGCTGTCATAAAAGTGCAGCTTGCAGGTTTGGTGTTTTTTTATTTTTTTCCTCTCTGGGTAATGGAGGTCGGCTGACCCAGTGAGAGGCCTGGATTTGGCTCTATTGAGAGGTAAAGATAGCATAGGACTGCCCGACCTGAGATCACGTTGAAAGTCGTGGGCAGCTTAAGCATTTTTTGATCAAAATATGTGAACCAAGAATCTCAAAGTTTTTTCAAGTATGAAGTTTGGCGTTGAAATGCCAAATTTCACGCGCATTATAGTAGCATAGAATGCGCCTGATTTATGAACCCGCTCTACTACGGGTCATAAATCATGCGCATTCTAGCGCTAACTCGACATTTCTGACTCCAGTATACCACTTTGAAAATTGTATACCTGTTCAAGCAGTAATGCGCATAGAATTGCCATAATGAAGCTCTAAATCTATAGCTTCGTACGGTTGTAGTGCGCCCGCCTCCCGCACGCCCCCGAAATCAAGCGCATTACAAATTTCCCACTTGCGCTCTGAATGCCCTGAAAATGGCTTAGGGAAGCTTTTTCAGTAAGGAAAAGGGTTTGCGCTGTGTCAGGATAAAAAATACGCCGACCCTGGTGAAAAGCCCCGTTTCATATATGTCCCCTTATGTGTCTATGCACAGTAAGATATAAACTGAATAAAGCTGGTAAAACACTATACATTTTGGATGGCTAAAAAAGCCAATTTAGACCACTTTCTGCCAACTGCTCTCTTTTTAAGCACAAACAAGTGAAAAACAGATGCTTTGAAGCTTTGACCCAAAAGGTTCATCTCCAATTTTGGGATTTTTTGAGCTTGCTGTCCCTGAAAAAAAAAATAATGCCTATTTATCCGGGGGTCGGGTTGGCCCAGAGGGGAGTAGCGTAAAACCTACAAGGCCCTTGGGCATGGTGAGCCTCTTTAAAAGAGAAGGAAGAGAAAAAGGGGCAGATTTTTAAGATAGGGCGTTTTTGCAGTATTTTACAACCCCTGTAAAATGGGCCCCAAAAAAATACAACCCCGGCAAAATTTCTCGTAGCCGGGCAGTTCTGCCTCTGAACATTCGGGACAGAGGGCCTGGGCGTTCCGAGGCAAGATGCGCCGGGCACCGTAGTTCCACCACAGGGCCCAATTACAGTGCCCGCTGGCAGTGAACAGTAGTTACGTTCATTGCTGGCCGTGTCCATGGGCAAACTCCCAGGGGCCCCCCGGGGGCCCCTAAGGCCGGGGGCCCCCCCGTAACAGTGCAAAATTGCTCCCTGGTAGTTCTGCCCTTGTTTTGTTTTATTTAAAAACTCTTTAAATTTGAACTTCCTTCTCCTGTTTGCTATGGGGAAGACTATTTTTTGGCTCAATCTTCCTCTTTTACGCAACCAAACAGGTCTGCCAGCACGGAACCCCTAGCTGCCAAACTGTATCTTATTGAACAGTCTGCTGCTTTTTTGTATAGGAAATTATTGTCAAACACAAATAAATTTTTAAATATGGAGTATTCTTGGGGCAGGGTGGGGGAATTTTTTCTGACTTTATTGAAGCTAGGAATTACCTACATATTTTCCCATTGCTGTTTAAAAAAGGGAGGGTTTCCCCCAAAGTGAAATGAAAACAGCCCTTACATTGTCCAAACCCTTTTGTCGATCTTTTGCCCCCTGAATACCTTTTAAAACCCAATCCTCCCTATTGGGGAAAAAAAAAAAGCATTAGAATGCATGTCATGAATGAAATAAAAGGTGGATCTTGCTTTGGGGACTACAGTATTTAAAAAAAGGGTGGAGCAGCAAAATAAATTTAAAAATTAAAAAAGTAAAAATCTGAACAAAAATCGTGGGGGTTTGAAATGTAAAATTAGTTTAGATTTTTATTAATTTTAAAAAAATTTTTTTAGGAGATATTTTTATATTTTTGGGATATATATTTTTATATGATAAAGTTTTTTTATTAGATTTAAGTAATTTAATTTTATATAGTTTGATAATTACAAAAATAAATTTTTTATTTTGTTCCGGGGTAATTTAGAAATAATGGACATTTTTTGCCCTAATCGCAAAACTAGCTCCAATTTGACTACTCTGGCAGACCACAGTACAATAGGTCTGCCTGTTCGAGCAGTAATGCGCCTAGTTTTGCTGACCTGCAGTCATATATGTGTCTAATAGTACGAGTATGGTTCGACACACCTCCACAACTCCCCCAGAACCCCCTTCATGTTAGGTGCATTAAAAAGTGTCGAGTCTTGCGAACAATTCGCCTAACACATGTGTTTGGTGCATTACAACATCACATCCCGCTCATGGTTGGTGCATTTTATGCCAGAAAAGGGTGAAAAGCCTTTCATACATGTCTCTCTTAGTGTTTTTTCATGTGACTTGGTGCATATATCTCGTATGATGCTTTCTCATGTGTCTTGGTGTTTTGGTCTAAACACGACCTTTGTCAAACTTGTCGCTATGGAATATAGAACAGAAATGATATAGCAATGAACATTGTAGCAAAAAGTATTATATCTAAAAAACAAAAACATTTAAAATTAAGTAAACATAATCAGAGTCCAAAAAGAAAGACAAAATTATCATGATTGTATGCAAATTATAAGGAGCAAATACTTTCAAGTTCAATACCCTTTAATATTAAGTATATCCATTTAATTCATACCTCTAAATTAATCATGATCCATATCAAGTTATTTTAGTTTATAGCAGTATCATAATTTTGATATAATTATTAATAAATAATGTCCCATTTTACATTGTATAAAAGAAATATAGTCAATATTAAAATTTAAGATCATTAGCTGGAAACAACTTTTATGCTTTAAAACAAAGGGATCATTGTTCCTACCTCCATATGCAAATTAATTTATAAAATGAGTGCTTATAATGCGACATAGTAATGCGACATGCTTATAATGCGACATAGTAATTAATCACCCATAATGTTCTATTAAAGTTATAATGACCACAGATACGCCATAGTTATATAGGAACCTCTCATAGTAAGCTGCCCAATATCAATTGAATAGTCTAAAGAAGTAAATATAGCTCCAAAAGCTCATCCGTTATGAAGAAAAAGGAATTATAAAGTAATTCAGCCACAGCTTGAGAGTAGGAAGGCACTGCCCTTTGGTCGATGTCTTCAGCATCCTTAAATACCTAGTGCGCCAACGCGAAAATTCTGTGCATGCGCAATTGTGCTACAAGTGCCAATTTAGTAGAGAAATGTTCAGTAAAAATGGCATTATCGTCGCCATCTTACTGCAGGATCAGTGACTGTGATTGTTGATTACAAGTAATACTCACCAGCGATCAAGTACTTCTATATTATTATGTTAGGATGAATAAATCTATTTTAATGACCCCATAATCTATAAGAGATTACATAAATCACTGTCTAAATATACAATGACATTAATATGATAATGGAGCAATAAAAAGAATATATAAATATATAATGCTCATTAATGGATAAATATCGGGATATATAAATAACAAAAAATAGAGGGACAAAATGAAAAAATAAAATTAAAAAATTAATAAAGTAGTGAAAAAATAGAGACATCTACATCAACAGATTTAGAAAACAAGGAAAATGCAAAGAATGGAAGACAGTGACAAATAAAATTTCACTCCATCAATAATCAGTGTGTCTGAAAAATAAATATAGTAGATTATAGATAAATACCTATAAAGAAAAACCCATTCTCTACATGATATAAAGAAAAAATTTTTTTTAATTTATGAATCCACCATGATTCCCATTCTTTTAGTCGTTGAATATGGCATGGGAAAGGGGCCCCCTTTGAGATTATAACTCTGTGAGGAACTATGTTTGAGGGGACCTATATCTGCCCTTAATAACTTGTCTCTCAAGTTGTTAGGTATTTTAGAGCAGATTAATACTGGAGATTCATTGATCTCCCCCGGATAGATTGCTTAAAGCCCTCTCTTACGTATAATTTGATGTACTTTTGGGATGAGGGAGTTGTGCAAATCCTTTAAAATGTACTCCTTAAATGTACGTATGCAGATTAATCCGCATGTTTGAAGGAGTGGGGAATTTGGAATCTTAAAGGAAAGTCTTTGTCCTCATCTGAACTCCTTCTTTGGGCAATTCCGTATGCATTTCTGTGGACTAAAACCCTCAAACTGTGCCCCCGTGTAAATGTCCTGTATTTTATTAAAAGGTATGCATTTCTGGGAGTAAAAGCCCTCAAAAAATGCCCTTTAAATTTTCTGCTATGTCTTATTTTAATGGGATGATTTTGTGGAGCTACAACCCCCCAAAAAAAGTGCCCTGTGTAAATTCCTGCATTCTTTTGAATTGTATGATTTTGGGATACAACCCTAAAAAGTGCCCTGGTAAATTCCTGCTATGTTTATTGAAAGTATGCATTCGTGGAGCTAAACCATCAACAGTGCCGTGTTAAAGTCCTGCTATGTTTATTGAATGGTATGCATTTCTGTGGAGCTACAACCCTCAACAGTGCCCCGTGAAAAAAGTCCGCTATGTTTATTGAATGGTATGCATTTCTGTACTACAACCCTCAACATGTGCCCTGTGTAAATGTCCCTATGTCTTATTGAAAGGAGCATTTCGTGGGCTACAACCCTCACAGTGCCCTGTTAAATGTCCTCTATGTCTTTTTTGAATGGTTGCATTTCTGTGGGCTAAAAACCCTAACTTTCCCCTTTAAATTCCCGCTATGTCTTATTCAATGGAACACTTTTATAAACTTTTTTTTGGCCATCTCCCCCTGTTACGAGGCCTAATTGTTACCCACTATCACTTTTCCAAATTTTTCCTTTTCTCCCAAATCCCCCCCCCCCCCCCTCCCAATTTCCCCCCTGGGAAGAGTAAAACGGTTCCATTTAACAGCCCTATCAGATTTCTTTAGTAGTCTGTGAAACTCCTTTAGGGTATCCCTTAAATTATGTATGCAGCATTTTTTACAGCATGTAGTATGAAGGGTATGGATGAATGGAATCTTAAAAAGGGAAGTCTTGTCTTCATCACTCTCTCCTTCTGCTTCGGGATGTTTTTTGTGGGGCTACACCCCCAAAATGTGCCCTGTGTAAATGTCCTGCTATGTCTTATTGAATGGTATGCATTTCTGTGGAGCTACAATCTTCAACATGTGCCCTGTGTAAATGTCCTGCTATGTCTTATTGAATGATATGCATTTCTGTGGAGCTACAACTCTCAACTTGTGCCCTGTGTAAATGTCCTGCTATGTCTTATTGAATGGTATGCATTTCTGTGGAGCTACAACCCTCAACATGTGCCCTGTGTAAATGTCCTGCTATGTCTTATTGAATGGTATGCATTTCTGTGGAGCTACAACCCTCAACATGTGCCCTGTGTAAATGTCCTGCTATGTCTTATTCAATGGTACACACTTTTGATAAGCTTTGTAGTTTGGCTGCATCTCCCGCTGTGACGAGGCCTAATTGTCTACCCACTATCACTTTTCAATCTTTCCTTCTGCTCACCAATATCCTCCCCCCCCACTCCCAATTTCACACCTGGTAAGAGTAGCAGGCTTCCTATTTAAGCATGCACCCTAGTCAGACATGACTTTAGTCAGTCTGTGCAACATCCTTTAAGTGCTACTCCTTAAGTGTACTGTATGCAGCATTAATACCAGCATGCAGTATGAAGGATGATGGGATGAATGAACTCCTCGAGCAGCACGTCTATCTTCAGCTGTCCTCCCATCTCTCCTCCAACTCTCTTCTTGACCCACTACAATCTGGTTTTCGACCCACCCCCACTCTCCCTGAAACTGCCCTAATCAAAGTCAATAATGATCTAGTAAAATGCTAAAGCCTCATGCCACTACTCTGTGCTCCTCCTCTTGGACCTGTCCTCTGCCTTTGACACTGTTGACCATTCCCTCCTGCGACAAATCCTCTCCTCCCTCGGCATCACGGACTTGGCTCTTTCCTGGATCTCCTCGTACCTCACTGATCGGACTTTCAGCGTCTCTCATTCTTGCTCCACCTCCTCCCCCCGGCCACTCTCTGTCGGTGTCCCCCAAGGGTCAGTCCTGGGGCCACTACTCCTTCTCTATCTTACACCCTTGGCCTCCCGGTCAGCTCATAGCCTCACATGGCTTTCATTACCACCTGTATGCTGATGATACCCAACCTACATCTTGGCCCAGATGTCACTTCTCTACTCTCCGGATCCCTGGGCTGTCTGTCCTCCATTTCTCCCTTCTTCTCATCACGTCTCCTAAAACTAAATGTGGAGAAAACAGAACTCATCATCTTTCCACCATCCAACTCTACCCCTGCCCCTGATCTCTCTATTTACAGTCAACGGCTCTACACTTTCACCGGTCCCACAAGTCCGCTGTCTTGGGGTAATCCTAGACTCTGCTTTATCTTTCAAACCACACATCCAAACCCTCACCTCTGCCCGCCGCCTCCACCTGAAAAACATCTCTCGATCCGCTCATTCCTCGGCTATGACACTACAAAAATGCTGGTCCATGCCCTTGTCATCTCCCGCCTAGACTACTGCAACATCCTTCTCAGTGGCCTCCCAGCTAGCACCCTCGCTCCCCTCCAATCCATCCTTAACTCTGCTGCCCGTCTTTCCCCCCTCTTCCCCTACTCCTCTCCCTTTCCCCCCTCTCCCAACCCCTTCACGGGTTTCCCCATTCCCCAGCGAATTCTTTAAAGCTATAACCATGACTCAGGCTCCCCACACCTTCCCCCCCCTACACTCTCCCCTATTTTCCAAATATCCCCCCCCCAGCACTCTCCCTCCTCACGGGCCCTTTTCCCCCTTTTGCTCCCCCCTTATCGCTCCTCAAAAACCCCCGTCCAAGACTCCCCCGTGCTTCACCCACATTTTGGAACTCATGCCCCAAAACCATCGACTCTCCCCCATTTTCACCAGCTTCAAAAGAAACCCGAAACCCATTTTTTCAGGTTGCCTTAAAACCCTTTCCCCTAAACTTTCATACTTCCTCCACAGACTGTTGCCCCTCACCTCCTTTTCTTCCCCCCCCCCTTGTAGATTGTAACCCCTCGGCGGGTAGGGCCCTCCCCCCTCTGTCGTCCCAATTGTCTTACCCTTTCCGAAATCGTTTGATTATGTAATGTATGTAACCCCCTCGAATGTCAGGCCCTGGAAAAAAATGGCGCTTAAAATAAATAAAAAATAAAAAAAAAATAATAAAAAAGAATGGAAATCTTAAAGGGAAATCTGTTATCATCGACCTCTTTCTTTGTCAATTCCAGGTTGATTTTTTGTGGAGCTAAACCCCAAACATGTGCCCTGTGTAAATGCCTGCTATTCTTATTGAATGGTATATTTCTGGGAGCTAAAACCCTCAAATGTGCCCTGTGTAAAGGTCTGCTATGTTTATTGAATGGTATGCATTTCGTGGATTTAAACCTCAATTTTGTCCTGTGTAAAGGGTCCGTTGTCTTATGAATTGATATGCATTTCTGTGGAGCTACAACCCTAAACATGTGCCCTTTTAAAATGCCCGCTATGTCTTTTAAATGGTACCACTTTTGATAAGCTTTGGATTTGGCTGCATCTCCCGCTGGACGGGCCTAATTGTCTACCCACTTCATTTTCATCTTTCCTTTTGCTTTACCAATATCCTCCCCCCCACCCCCAATTTCACATGGAAAGGGTTTTAAAGGCTTCCTATTTAAGCAGCACCCTAGTCAACTGACTTTGTCTCTGTGCAACATCCTTTTTGTGTACCCTTTAAGTGTACAGTATGCGCTTTAAACCGATGTGTATGAGGAGATGGGATGTGGAATCTTAAAGGAAAGTTTTGTTTCTTTGCCCTTCTTCTTCTGTAAATTTTCCAGGTATGCATTTTTGTGGAGAAAAAACCCTCACATTCCCCGGTAAATGCCCTGCTATTCTTATAAAAGGGTATGCATTTCTTTGGAGTTAAAAACCTCAACATGTGCCCTGTGTAAATTCCTGATGTTTTTGAAATGATATGCATTTCTGTGGAGCTACAACCCTCAAAATGTCCCTGGTAAATGTCTGTATTCTTATTCAAGGGACACATTTTGATAAGTTTTGAGTTTGGTGCATCCCCCGCTGTGACGGGCCTAATTGTTACTCTATCACTTTTAAAATCTTTTTTTGCTCACCAATATCCTCCCCCCCCCCATCCCAATTTAAACCCCTGGTAAGAGTAGCGGTTCCTATTTAAAAGCATGCCCCCATAGAAGACTTTAGTCAGTTTTGCAACACTTTAAGTGCTACCCCTTTAAAAGTTATGTATCCCTTTTTTAATACCAGCATGCCGTATAAAGGTGGGGGGATGAATGGAATTTTAAAAGGAAAGTCTTTCTATCTCTACCTCTTTCTTCTGTCAATTCCCAGGTATGCATTTCTGTGGAGCAAACCCCTCAACATGTGCCCTGTGAAAATGTTCGTAGTTTATTGTGGTATGCTTTTCTTTTGGAGCTAAAACCCCTAACATTGCCCTGTGTAAATTTGCTATGTTTTTTGAATGGTATGTTTTTCTGGGGAGTTACAACCCTCAACTGTGCCCTGGAAAATTTCCCTGCTATGTCTTATTGAAATGATATGCTTTTTTGGGGGAAGCTACAAACCCTAAAAATTGTGCCCTGTGTAAATGTCCTGCATTCTTTTCAATGGTACACACTTTTGTAATTTTGATTTTGGGCTTTTCCCCCCTGTGAAGGCCAAATTTTACCCACTATCATTTTTCAATTTTCCTTTTGCCACCATACCCCCCCCCTTCCAATTTCACACCTGGAAAGGTAGAAATTCCCAATTTAGATGCACCCTAGTCAACATGACTTTATCAGTTGGCAACATCCTTTAAGTGCTACCCCCTTAAGTGTACTGTATGCAGCATTAAATACCCAGCATTCAAAAACAGATGTAAACCCAAAGGAACAAGACCCTTCCAGTCCTCACCAAACAGCCCCCATTGCCCTCTCTCCACAATCATCTCCCTGCCTATTAAACTCCTTGTCTCCCTAAACCCCCCGGCGGGAAAATTGGTTTCCCATATCTCCCTTCTGTCTTAGCCTCACCCCTGACTCTACTCTTCCCCCTTTTCCCAAACATTAAGACCTTCCTCAAAAAACCCACAAAACCCACCTTTTTCTCTATCCCACACACCCTCCTCACCCCTTACTGCTTCTCCTCGCTCCGGGGGGACTATCCCCCAACACGGGCCCCCTCAGGCATCCCCACTGTGGTTTCGCATTCTTCGACAAGCAGCCACACTTTATCAACCAAAAACCCCTAAAACCACCCCCTCCCCTCTGCAGACCTACCCTGTCTGGCCCCTTTGGGAATGCACTTCGGTGCAACAAGTTTTCCCTTCACCCCACGCCCTTTCACTCACGAAATCTCAACTTCCTTGGATTAACGGAACTTGGTGACCCCCTCGACAAAATTTTCCCCTGCGCATCTTTATGGTGGGCTCCGTTTACCCACACCCCCCCCCCTGGCAGAAAATGGGGGGGGGGCCCCTTCTTTGTCAGATCCCTTTTCCCTTTTTCTCTATTCCCCCATTCTTTCCCTCACCCTCCCCCCCTTCAGGTGCTTTCGCCCCGCATCAAACCCCCCCTAACCCCCAAGTAGCTGTTTCTACCGCCCACCAGGCCCGCACCCCCTTTCCCTTTGACCACTTTGCTTTGGCTCCCCCCTTTCTTCCCACCGACCCCCTTTTTATCATGGGAGATTTTAACATTCCAATCGATTCCCCACTCCACTACTAACAAACTCCTGTCACCTCCCTTTCCTTTGGCCTCTCCCAGTGGACTCTGGGGCCACTCACACAGGGGCACACCGGGCCCCATTTACCCGCCCTTTTCCCCCTATAAAACCTCTCAAACTCCTTTCCCCATCTCTGACCACAAACTGCCACCTTTCCTCCATCCCATCCACCTGCCCCTCCCCACAAATCTAGTACACCCCCGCAGGAACCTACAAAACCCCAACCGGACTCTCTCTGACTCTCTTCACCCTCTCTTTTTCCATACCTCCTTGCTGATCCGACGCAGCCACCCCTTCTACAAAACACAATCATTCCACTCCCGATGCTGTCGCCCTCTCAACAAACAGAAACCCCCAAAAAGAACAGAAACCCTGAACAAGACTCCCCAAACAGCTGAGGGAGCTTCAGGTTGCCCAACGCCGCTGGAAGAAAACCCCCTAACCACTGACTTCCCTCATATAAAGAATCATGCACACATTTAAACCGCCTTTCTCGCCAAACAAGATTCTTCACGACCCATATCCTCCCCTTTCCACAAACCCAACAACTTTTTAACTTCAACTCTCCCTGCGTCCCCCACCCCCTCCCCCATCTCCCCTCCAGCGTGATTTTGCAACTAATCTTAAAAAATAATCTCATCAGAAAAGCTTCACCCCCCAGTCCCCCCGCCTACCCCTTTTTCCGCGGTTCCCCACAGCCACCTCTGTACCTGCTCAATATTCCCCCCTAACCGCTTTCACCGGTCATCCGACAAGCTCTCCTCTCAGTCCAAACGAACCTCACACCTGTAGTCTTGACCATCCCCCTCTCCCTACCCTATCTTAGGTTTATCATCCCAGCCCCCCACCACTTTCAAACTTTATTAACCTCTGGCATTTCCCTTTTCCCCTTTAAAAAATGCGACCACCCCCCATCCTAAAGAAAAAAATCTCTGCCATCCTCACTGTCCCAATTCGCCCCATCCCTTTTCTTCCATTCGCCTCTAAAATCCTTTTGGCAAACATCCATCTTTAACTTTCCTCCCCCTCTCTCCCCAACTCTCTCCTTGACCCCCCCCAATGGGCTTTTTGCCCCCCCCACTCTACTTAAACGCCCTAACCAAATCCCCCAACGACCTAGCAACTGAAAGCCTCCGCCACTTCTTGTGCTCTTCCTCCAGCCTTCCTCTGCCTTTGACACTGTCGACCATTCATTCCCTACAAATCCTCTCCTCCTCGGCATCACGGACTTGGCTTTTCCGGATATCCTCCCTACCTCACTGATCGGACATTCGATTTTTCATTCCTCCCCCTTTCCCCCGGGCCCCCCTTTTGTTGGTGTCCCCAGGGGGGCCAGTCCTGGGCCCCTTTCTTTCTCTCTTTAAAATCTTGGGTTCACACGGTTTCAATACCACGGGTTTCTGAGCACCCAACCCTTTAAATTTCCGGCCCAGATGTGCCTCTCTTTTCTCCCGGCCTGACTGTCTGTCCCCCATTTCCTCCTTCTTCTCCTCCCTCCCTAAAACAAAGTGGAGAAAATAATTATTACTTTTCCCCCCGTCCCCACTCCCTCCTCCACCCGATTCTCTATCATGTTAATTACACTCTTCACCAGCACACAGGTCGCTGCCCTTTGGGGTAACTTTGACTTAATCTGTCCTTCAAACCCCACATCCAAACCCCACCCTGCCCGTACCTCCACCTAAAAAAATTTCCCCAATTGCTCATTTTTTAACTCGAAAGCACAAAAAAGCTTGTCCATGCCCTCGTCTCTCCCGCCCGACACTGCAACATCCCCCTCGTGGCCCCCGCTAGCCCCCGCCCCTCCAAACCCTCCTTAACTTGCTGCCCCTCTGTTACCTCTTCCTCGTTCCCCGGCCTCCCCTCTGCCAATCCCTTCACTGGTACCCCTTGCCCCCCCGAATCCCGTTCAAGCTAGCAACTTCGACCTACAAGGCCCCCAAACTCTCCCCTTTATTATCTCTGCTTTAAACTCTAATACCCCCCGTCAGCAACCCCCGCTCCTCAAGGACCCTTTTCTTGCTCTCCCCTTATCACCCCCTACATAAAATCTCCAAGATTTCTCGTGTTCCCCCCCACTTTGGGGAAACCCCGCCCCCAAACCCCCAGACTCTCCCCCCCTCTCACCCGGGTTCAAAATAACCTGAAAACCTACCTCTTAGGGTTGCCCATAACAGCATTAACCGGGTTTCATCCCCCCCACAAACGTCTGCCCCCACCTTCTGTTCTTACCCCACCGTGTAGATTTTTAAGCCCTCGCGGGCAGGGCCTCTCTCCTCTTACCATTGTCATTTACTTATGCACTTTTTAATTGTTTGACCAAAGTTATTTATGCCCCCGGGAAAAGTACAGCGCCCCGGAATCAAGGGCGCTCCAAAATAAAAGATAATAATAATAATAATAATGAACATTATATGCTTAACATTATGTTTTTCTTTTCAGATTTATGTGGATATCATCTATCTTTAAATTTTCTAGTCATTTCTTCTAATCTTAGGTTTTTTAAAGCAGGGGGCTGTTAAAAATTTTCTCCACCCTTTTGGGAATTGGGGTTTTGAAAAGGGGGTTTTTGTTGTTGACAACTTTGAAAATGTAATAAATTATTACGGTCTTTGGGTTTAGTACATAGATCCAAAATCAGATCCCCATCAGGTTTCTTCAAAATAAGTGTATCTAAGAAGTTAAGTTTCACAGTATTACAATCCAAGGTGAATTGTAGCTCAATTGTATTCGAGTTAAAGGGGTTTTGCCAGGACGTGAGTTACTTACCTCCTTATCAGCACAGAGGAGATTATAAACAAATCATGCGGGGCATGAATCTGCAGGGTGAGCAAGGAGTGGGAAAACGGAGGTCTAAAAGTTAATCAAAAAATAAATTACAACAGGTTTTTTAAACTATACACCAACAGACTCATACACTGCACTTTCAGATGAAGTGTTTCCCAAGACGGCCAGATCAGTCCTGTCGCCTCCTGGTCGTTTTCTAATGCAAACTTTCTGGTAACTAAGGGGGACTGGGAAATGCTGTAGCTTTCACAGGCTTCACTTTTTGTAATCACATATATTTAGAAAAGTGATTAAATACCCATTTTGGAGGATCCCACGTCAACATTACATCGTGGCAAAACCCCTTTAAGATAATCCCCAAATTGTTGTAAGGATTCAGCATCCCCGACCAGATACAAAAAACATCATCTACTGTATATAAAGCTTCTATATCAGTGCATGTGTTTTAAATAGCACATTGTTATAAACATATTCTTCTTCAAAATACACCATATTTGCTTTTGTGTAGGGTGGCGCCATGTTGGAACCTTATTTATCACTACTGAATTTCTGAGAGTATAAGGAGAGATATAGTCAGTATTACAAATTAAGATCATTAGCTGGAAACAACTTTTTTGCTTTAAAACAAAGGGATCATTGTTCCTAACTCCATATGCAAATTGATTTATAAAATGAGTTTGTCTGTGCATCCCCTTCTTAAAGTCATGCAATAGCGTAGTATACAGATGTAGCAAAGATTAACTTGATGGTGATATCACGGCTTTCTGTGTTATCTTTTCTTGGATCACAACAAAAGCCATTAAAAGTATTAAAAACATTGAGAACTTTCTGTACTGTGGTATCCTGGTGCGTTATCTGTCAAATTGATCTTTGCTACATCTGTAAATACTTTAATAAAATTTTCGGTATGAGAACGATAGGAAAAAAAAAACCTGACCATAAGACTATGACCCTAGGCACTGGTGATAAATCATTTCTATTTATAATACTTAATCCCTTACTGACATTGGACATATGGGATAGATCCTGATTCCAGTAAGGGGCTTATAGCGGGATGGTGCCTCGATCCCGCTACATAGCCGGCGGGTGTCAGCTGCCTCTATCCTGCACTGTTCAACCCCTTAGACTCTGCGCCGAACATGACCGCAGCATCTAAATCAGTGAGAAACGGTGCTGCACACCATTCCGCACTTCAATCGGGACATCAATAGCGAGATTGCTGTGTCCCGATCACTAAAGGCAGGAAGTAGTAAAACTGCCATCTTTGTACACCCTAATGCATTGTCTATAAAATGCATTAGGCTGTATAAATGATCACCTAAAGTTACAATAAATAAATGACATTTAACATTTATAAATAAATCTGATATGTCACTTTATGTAAGAATAACTTTTTGACATTTTTACCTATCCATGTGATTCAGAGAATGTTTTCTTGTGACACATTGTGCTTTAAGTTAGTAAGAAAATTCGGTTCATACAATCCTTGTTCATTTGTGAAAAATATCAAAATATAGTGAAAATTTAGAAAAAATTTCAATTTTTAAAGTTAAAAAATTTCTGCATGTAAGACAGTTATTCCACTCAAAATAGTTTAAAACTAGCATCTACCATATGTCCACTGTAGGTAGGCATTTTTTAAATCTTTTTTTTTTTTTTTTACAACATTAAGGGGCTTAGAAATTCAATAGTAATTTTTCACATTTTCAAGAAAATTTGCAATATACATGTTTTTGGGGACCAGTCCAGTTCTGACGTGGCTTGGAGGAGCCTGTATCTTAGATAACCCCATAAATGTCTCCATATAAGAAACTAAACCCCTTAAAGTATTTAAAACAGCATTTAGGAAGTTTGTTAACCCTTTAGGTATTTCACAGAAATTAAAGCATAGTGGAGGTGAAATTTTTTACAGATTTTCAATATTTATTCATTATTCACTGAACACAATAGATGTGAACAGGTAAATGAAATGCAACATCGATTACCCAGATTCTGCTGTTTTCAGAGATATCCCATATGTGATCAAATAAACATGTGTGTGCGCCACGCACAGGTATATGTTGCTAGGATGCTGGTGCTAGTTGATGGGCAATACAGTCCCATAAATGTCCAACAGAAGTATCAACAGCACACGTATTTAGATGCTCATTTGTGATTTTTTATTACATATGTGATGCTCCATACAAGACGAAGAAGGTGCTAGTGTGACAGACAATATGACGTTTCGGTCAATACGACCTTTCTCAAAAATCATCACTAAAAGGAGAACATATAAACAATAATAAGAATACAAATATCATGAATCGAACATATAAATATATACATATTTACATAAGTATACATATATACATAAATAAAAGGGTAGAGTACTGCTGAGCTTTACAGTTGGAATACATACGACATACAGAGCTGTACAAATACAAATATGATGTATCTACTAAGGCATATGGTCTGCATAATCCTTTATAGTAGATATGCACCTGTAGATTGTGAAATACAGGTGGCCTCTATGTATGAGCCTGTGTATAATATTAGAGCTCAGAAAGGAGATCTTACTGCAAGTAGTCTAGAGAATACCTATTATGCCCTACTGAAAAAAGCCCTATATAAGATGAGGGAAAGTAAGGATGAAAGGAGGCACAATAGGAGTATGGGGGAATATAAATGAGAGAGGACCCAAGTTTAGATCAGAAGTAAGTTTAAATTAGAAGTACAGTATAGTATAGTACAGTGTGTGGAATCGCGCCAAGACTGGCGCGTGCGCACTATAAGAGCAGAACAGCGGCTGCGCAAGCTAATCGCGCAGGCGCCCGATATCCTAGATAAGGAAAGCAACTGCGGCTGCGTGTGAATTGTACACAGGAGATAGACATACAGAGGCGCAGTGACCGCATCTCTGGATATATGTGTAAAGACATGGGTAACAAGTAAAATAGTAAGATGTAATGAAAAACGTGTACGGGGCTATGTGAAGATGAAAATGTAGTATGACAAGAATAATATCTGAAAGTGTGTGGATAGTGGGACACAGGAGAGGGGGATAAAAAAGGGGGAGGGAACAAATTACATAAACTGCTGTAGATAAATGAATGGATCCATTAGATATATGGCAGAAAAGGTATGAAAAAAGATATGAAAAATGAAAGAAGGAAAGAAAGGGAAGGAAACAATGAGATGGAGGGGAGAAAAAGAGGGAGAAAGAAAAAAAGCAGCATAGAAAGGAAGAAATTGAGATGATATCTCACCCTGACGTTGACCCTGGACTGTTAACGGAGCTGTAAAAAGAAGGGAAAAAGAAATGAATATTCAAACTATATGAAAACAAATAATCACATTCTCTATTTAGTCCTTTAGGATGTAATGTATCCAGAGTATGTATCCAAATGGATTCCCTTTGTTTTAGTAATCTTGTGGGTTGCTCCCTCTCCTAGGAGGGGGTACTTGTTCCAGAATTTGATATCTGAGTTGTGAGATATTGTGTTTTGCTTGTACAAAATGATGTGGAATTGGGAGCCAGGTTTTACCACACCGAATCGTGGACTTGTGGTTAGAGATTCTATCTTTAATGCGTTGGGTGGTTTCTCCTATATAAAGTAAACCGCATGGACATTTTATTGCATAAACCACAAAAGTACTGTCGCAGGAAAAGAAGCCTTTTATCTCAAATCTTTTTCCAGTTCTAGGATGGAGTATATAGGAACCCTTAATGACATTGGAGCAATGCACGCAATGTAGGCAGGGTAGTGTACCTCTTTTTGATATACAGGAATTTCAGAACAAAATTCTCATTTGTACCAAAAGACCAAAAAATATTCGAGATAAATTGATAAGAGGTGACATAGGACCCTCTTCTGTAACATCTACGCAACTCACTTGATATCCCTCAAAAAGAGGTACTTTCCCCTGCCTACATTGCGTGCATTGCTCCAATGTCATTAAGGGTTCCTATGCACTTCATCCAAGAACTGGAAAAAGATTTGAGATAAAAGGCTTCTTTTCCTGCGACAGTACTTTTGTGGTTTATGCAATAAAATGTCCATGCGGTTTACTTTATATAGGAGAAACCACCCAATACATTAAAGACAGAATCTCTAACCACAAGTCCACGATTCGGTGTGGTAAAACCTGGCTCCCAATTCCACATCATTTTGTACAAGCAAAACACAATATCTCACAACTCAGATATCAAATTCTGGAACAAGTACCCCCTCCTAGGAGAGGGGGCAACCCACAAGATTACTAAAACAAAGGGAATCCTTTTGGATACATACTCTGGATATATTACATCCTAAAGGACTAAATAGAGAATGTGATTATTTGTTTTCATAAAGTTTGAATATTAATTTCTTTTTCCCTTCTTTTTACAGCTCCGGTAACAGTCCAGTGTCAACGTCAGGGTGAGATATCATCTCAATTGCGACCTTCCTATGCTGCTTTTTTTCTTTCTCCCTCTTTTCTCCCCTTCTTTTTCCCTTCCATCTCATTGTTTCCTTCCCTTTCTTCCCTTCTTACTTTTTTAATATATTGTTTCATACCTTTTATGCCATATATCTTATGGATCCATTCATTTATCTACAGCAGTTTATGTAATTTGTTCACTCAACTTTTTTATTACCATCTCCTGTGTCCCACTAACCACACACTTCCAGATATTATTCTTGTCATACTACATTTTCATCTTCACATAGCCCCGTAAACGTTTTTCATTAGATCTTACTATTTTACTTGTTACCCATGTCTTTACACATATATCCAGAGATGCGGTCACTGCGCCTCTGTATGTCTATCTCCTGTGTACAATTCACACGCAGCCGCAGTTGCTTTCCTTATCTAGGATATCGGGCGCCTGCGCGATTAGCTTGCGCAGCCGCTGTTCTGCTCTCTATAGTGCGCACGCACCCACCTTGAGATCCCGTTGTAAGCCGGGGGTGGCTTAAGCATTTTTTGATCAAAACGTGTGAACTAAGAATCTCAAATTTTTTTTCATGTATTGTAGATAGCATAAATGCTTCTTTAGAGATTTCCATGTATTGTATAGCCCTTTTAGCAGATGGTGTGCCACTGGTTTTGGAATGCGTGTATATATATATGCCGCAACCAAGCCAGTGTCACCCAGGTTCACATTGTGTTTTCAGAAATGTTTTTTTGTGCAGAACTATACGTGGTATTTGGCATGTATTGCTTTTAATTTATAGAGGAAGGAATGGATGCCTCCATTTTGGTCTCTTGCACCCTGCCCACCTCCACAGGCTGTTATATCAGTGCAGTATGCTTGCAAGGTTGGTGCTTTTTTTATTTTTCTCTCTAGATTATGGAGGTCTGTTGACCCAATGAGAAGTCTGAATTTGACTCTAGTGAATTTGACTCTCTTGCACCCTGCCCACCTCCACAGGCTGTTATATCAGTGCAGTATGTTTGCAAGGTTGGTGCTTTTTTTATTTTTCTCTCTGGATTATGGAGGTCTGTTGACCCAATGAGAAGTCTGAATTTGACTCTAGTGAGAGGTAAAAATAGAGTAGGACCACCCGCCTTGAGATCCCGTTGTAAGCCGGGGGTGGCTTAAGCATTTTTTGATCAAAACGTGTGAACTAAGAATCTCAAAGCTTTTTTCACACGCCAGTCTCGGCGCGATTCCACACACACTCTATATTACGCCGGCGTCTGGTAAGACGGCCAGCGCTCCTAATACCCAGCAGCTGTGGCCGCATTCTTTAATTCTATTTATTTTGCCTACTTGGTGAGTAATCTTTTGAGCTATACTGTACTTCTAATTTAAACCTACTTCTGATCTAAACTTGGGTCCTCTCTCATTTATATTCCCCCATACTCCTATTGTGCCTCCTTTCATCCTTACTTTCCCTCATCTTATATATGGCTTTTTTCAGTAGGGCATAATAGGTATTCTCTAGACTACTTGCAGTAAGATCTCCTTTCTGAGCTCTAATATTATACACAGGCTCATACATAGAGGCCACCCTGTATTTCACAATCTACAGGTGCATATCTACTATAAAGGATTATGCAGACCATATGCCTTAGTAGATACATCATATTTGTATTTGTACAGCTCTGTATGTCGTATGTATTCCAACTGTAAAGCTCAGCAGTACTCTACCCTTTAATTTATGTATATATGTATACTTATATAAATATGTATATATTTATATGTTCGATTCATGATATTTGTATTCTTATTATTGTTTATATGTTCTCCTTTTAGTGATGATTTTTGAGAAAGGTCGTATTGACGGAAACGTCATATTGTCTGTCACAATATCACCTTCTTCTTGTATGGAGCATCACATTTGTAATTAAAAATCACAAATGAGCATCTAAATACGTGTGCTGTTGATACTTCTGTTGGATATCCCATATGTGGCCCTAGTGCGCTATTTGACTCAACCACAAGCCTCAGAATAGGAGAAGCACCTGGGGTCTCATTTTCAATACAATTTTATTTAGGCGCCATTTAGGGTTTGCAAACACCCTAATGTGCTAAAACTTAAGAAACACTCCTAAAAAGACCCCATATTCGAAACTACAACCCTTAAGGAATATCTACAGGGATAGTGAGTATATTGACTCCACAGGTGTTTCACAAATCTTTTTAGCTTTAGGCTCTGAAAATAAAAACATATTTTTTTCCACCAATCTGCAATTTTAGCTGAAAATGATTAAGTTTTACAAAGAATGCTGGAAAAAGAGCACCCCTAAATTTGTTATACAATTTATTCCAAGTTCAGCAATACCTGATATGTGTGTGTAAATTACTGTTTGGGCACATGGCGGAGCGTACAACCAAGGGAGCGTTATTTGGCTTTTGGAACACAGATTTTGGTGGGTGCCATGTCACGTTTGCAAAGCCCCCAAAGTAGCAGAACAGGTGAAACCTTTCAGAAGTCACCCTATTTTGGATTCAACACTCCTCATGCATCTCATCTATGGGTGTATTGTGCATCCTTGGTACACAGGTGTTCCATAGTTTTTTTAGCATTAGGCCATGTAAATGAGGGGAAAAAAAATGCAGTACCGTCATTGTTTTTTGGGCTTCATTTTTACAGCGTTCGCCATGTGGTATAAGTGACAGGATAACTTTACTATGCGGTCGTTACAATTGCAATGATACACATTTTATATGATTTTTTTATGTTTTATTACTTTTACACAATAGAAATGTGTTTATAAAAAATTTCGTTGTTATGTCGTCATAGTTAGTGTTGATTGAACCATTCAAGAAACGTTAAGTTTGAGTCGAACATCTCGATTTACTCGAACTGAACGCAGGCGATGGACGTCATAAATAACTATCAGGCCAGGATCACAATGTAACCTATCATAGAGCTTCTGGAAGTGTGAGGGAGTTTTGGAAGGAAAGCCAAGGGGCCCACCATGTCCTATGGAGCTGGCGCACCTGGTCCTCAGATGAGGTCAAGAGTTCTTCCATAAGATACGTTCTAGAGACCTCAGTAAACCATTCTTCGATAGTAGGCAGCTCAGAGGACCGCCAGTGCCTAGGAATAACGGTTTAGGCGGCTTGTAACAGGTGGCGGAGAAGTGACCTTTTGTAAGCGGAAACCGCAGAGTCAAACATAAAAAGGAGAGCCGCTTCCAGTGTCTTAGGGATCGAAGAGCTGGTCAATTTTTTTAATTATTTAAAAAATGGTGTCCCAGATATTTTTTAAGGACCTGCACTCCCACCAAATATACACCATGGTGCCCACCTCCAGTCTGCAGCACCAGCAAGTATCTGGTACAGAGGGGAACCACTTATGTACCAAGTAAGGGACCCTGTACCACCTGGAGAGGATTTTAAAGCTGGTCTCCTGCGCTCTGGAGGCTATGACTGCTTTATGGGACAGAGTGAAACATCGTAGCCATTGGGCCTGTGAGAATGACTTATAAAGTTCATCCTCCCAGACTTTACAGAAAGGGGGGAGTGAGGACCTATGGTCAGAAGACAGTTCCCTATAAATAGAGGAGATGACGTGCCGCGGAGGGATACTAAGAAGGCACATCTGCTCAAAAGGTAAAAGAGGTCTCTTAAAGTCGCCAGTGTGTTTGAGAGAGTTAAAAAAAAGTGCCGTAACTGGGCATATTGAAAAAAAGATGAAGAGCTGAAAGTCATCTCTCTGGGAAGGGATTGAAATGGGAGAATGTCGGATCCAAGAGCTAGGTTATGGAAACGGAGAGGAGTTATTTTAGAGGACCTGAGAAAGGAAGGGACCCCTAGGCCAGGAGGAAAGGCAGGATTATCAACTATAGGAAGTAGTGGCCCAGCCTGATCGATTAAATTATAGGGGGAATTATAGGTGGTAATCGTAGCTAGAGTATGATGGGTCGTGAAAGAGGTTGGGTACTTAGCTACTAAAGACTGAGTCCAGATCCAAGGGAGCGAGGCAAGGGATAGAGGACAGACCGATTTGGCCAGCTGAATCCACAATTTGCCAACCCCCCGGGCACACCATATCCAGGACATGGGCATAAGCTGCAGACATATAGTATTTTTTACAATCCGGGACACCCAAACCCCCAACATTTTTATGCCTCGCTAATGTAAGCCACTCTTGGCCGATTAGAGGACCAGATGAAGGTCATGAAGATGCGTTGGACACGCTTCCAGAATGAATTAGGAATGTAAATAGGAATTGTTTGGACAAGGTATATGAAAAACGGGGGAGAATCGTCATTTTAAGAATGCTCACCCTTCCTAACCAGGAGAATTCTCTTTTATTCCAGCCATCTAAATCTGAGGAGATGTTTTGTAGAAGCGTCTCAAAATTAAGGGGGAAGAGTCTAGACAAGTCGCCAGGGATTTTGACACCTAGGTAAGTGAGTCTGGTGGATGGCCATAGAAATGGGAAGGAAGATTTCAAACAATTAAGGACATTAACAGGGAGGCCAATGCTTAAAGCTTTGGATTTGGACAATTTTAAAGTTAGACCAAGATCCAAAACACTCCATCTCGGACATCAGGTCTGGCATATAGGCAACAGATCCGTTATGTAAACCAAAAGGTCGTCCGTGAAAGCAGAGCATTTGTATTCATGCCCCCCAATGGAGACTCCCCTGATGCCCGGGTTGGAACGAAAAGCGGCCAGTAGGTTCTCCTTCCCAAAAATACAATAGGGCGAGAGGGGGGCATCCTTGGGGGTCCAAATTATGAATACTAAAGGGGTCGAAGAGAACCAATAATCTTGAGTTGTGCAACGGAGAACTGAAAAAGAGTAGTTTTGACGATTATTTATCGCAAATTTTAAATGGGCACAGTTTTTAATGTTGATCAAAAATTTTTAAGATCATGCGTAATTTGGTTAAAATCTGTGCATCATCTATTAAGATCGCGCCATTTTCGGCGCTTCCCCTGTTTTTTTGGCGGCCAGCAAATCACTTACGAATAGAGCAGGGTAGATGTGTGTGCGACCATGACGGGGATTGTACGGGTTTCGATTGGCTAAAAAAACACTGCCCTTTGTTTTACAAAACAGCCCTTCCCTTTTCATGATCATGTTCTCCATCTCATAGCGGAGGACGTGCCTCTGCCTGTGTCCAAACAGCTAAAAGCAAAAATTAAATCTTTTTTCCTTCAAGAAAAGCTCTACTTTTAGCGTGATCCTTACAACTTAGTTAGATCAGAATTGGAAGATTTTATGTATTAGGTAAGAATTTTTTAAAAGGGGCATCTCCGCTGTAAAGTCACGGGGGAACGGGGGGGGGGAGGGGCCACGGGGTTAAAACAGACAACTCTATAAAGAATCTGGTAAAGCTCACCAAGAATTTTGTGTAGACTTGCACTGCAAAAGCTTTATTATTAAAAATTTTTTATGAAAATTTCCTGGTTTGGGCCTGAAAATTAATTAAGGATACCATCTTTTCTAGTAACTGCAGGGCTCTTTGTTAGGTGCAAAACTAACTTTTTAATTTTTCAGTATACATTTCAGATAGTGTTTCTTTTTTCCCAAATTTTTTCCCCTTCCACTTTGTTGAAAAGCCACCTTCAGTTAATTAGAATCCCCAATTTTGTAGTCACACAGGGTTTATAGGTGGCAAAAATACCTTTTATTATCCGAATACATTACAATACGTGTTTTTTCACTTTGCGCATACAGCTTTGTTTCATTGAGGATCCTTTCACTTAAAGTGAAAACAGCAATTTTGTAGTCACTAAGGGGAATTGAAAGGTCCAAAAAAACCTTTTTTTATCCGAATACATTACAGTAATGTTTTT